>BBXU01002758.1:0-91131 GCA_001598975.1 Parachlorella kessleri
ACACACACACACACACACACACACACACACACACACACACACACACACACACACACACACACACACACACACACACACACACACACACACACACACACCTACCTGCATGGTGCTTGACCTGGCCTTGGTCTCGCGTGCTTGACGTCCCACACGTCTGCCGTGGTCTGCGGCACAGCAGGTGCCGCCAGGAGGCGTTCCCAAGCCTACCCTCAGAGGAGAGTTGCTCGGGGCAGGTGGTGGGCGGACGGAGATTTGGTAGCCTAGCTGCACGGGCAGACGGGGGTGCACCGTGTGCTCTTGGGCTTGGACAAGCTTTTGGGACAGCTTCCCTCTCAGCCCTACAAGCATCGAAGTCTGGTTGTGGCTCCCACTGTCGGGCACAGGTGGCCAAGATCTTCCCGGAGTTTGGCGACCTCATCAACAACATGGAGGCCAACATGCGCATGTGGAGCGCCCAGCTGCTCATAGAGCTGGAGGCGGACCCGGTCAAGAGCCTTGCGGACAAAGCCGCGGAGCAGGTCAGCCAGCTGACTGCTAAGTAATTATTATTTTGCTGATAAGGTAGCTCTGCTTTCTGTGTCTCAGGGAGGGCATGGTGAGGCATGGGTAGGGTACCAGACATGGATTAGGTAGTGGTTGTGTGCCTGAGGCACCCGTCGACTCTGGGCCTCATGTCCCTCCCATTCTGTTCAGTGTTGCACAGCAGTGTTGACAGGGTGTGCGTTTTAGGGAAGCGTTTCAGTGTGCAGCAGTATCGCACAGTGTTGAAAGCCGCATCCCTCCCTGCTCCTGTAGGCCAAGCTGGAAGCACGGCTGGCGGCTTTCCTGGACAAACACCGCGAGCTGTTTGCTCGCTGCAGCCGGCGGGCAGCAGCCGCTTCCAGGTACCCTGGAGGGGACCTAGCAGCGCCCCCGCCACGCTATGCAAGCAGCATGGCGAGCGTGGCAGGGCTGGGCGGGCTGCCTGCTGTGCCTGCTGCGCTGCTGACAGCACGCACGGGCACCTCCGCGGCCAGCATCACGGTTGACGAGGATGGGGTGGCAGCAGCCTGGGATGGCATGCCTGGGCGGGAGGCAGCGGACGAGCCAGCCGCTGATGTATTGCCAATGGCTACTGGAGGGGTGCACCTCTGGGTGGAAGGGTCCCCCCAGAAGCAGCAGCAACAAGTGCGGCAGCTAGCGGCCCAACAACCACAGCAGCAGGAGCAGCAGCAGCAAATGCCACAGCAGCAGGTGCAAGCGGGCGCGGCAGAACCCACGCAGCGGGGCAGTGTTACGTCTGGTGTGACAGCACTGAACCCGGGCGCTGCTTTAGTTGGGGTTGCTTCCCTCCGTCAGGAGGCATGCCCAGGTGATGCAGTGGTAACTATCCGGCGCACCGTGTCAGGCGGCTCTAAAGCAGGCCTGGGCCCCTTGGCAGGGGTGATTGAACTGCATGCTGATGCTGCTGGGCCCCACAGCTCCGCCGGGACCAGCTTTGCTGTAGTTGTGGCACCTCCTGCTGCCCCCGCTGGCCCTGCTGCCCCCGCTGCGACCAGCCCAGCTGGCAGCAGGAGCGCCAGCAGAGCTTTACGGCGTAGCTCCGCCGCGTCGAGGGGCTCCTACCTTGATTCAGCCGCAGCAGTGACTGAGGCGCTGCTGGGCAGCGTCAGTGGGGCGGGAAGTCAGGCAGTTGGCAGTGGTAGTGTCAGCACAGGCAGCGGGGCGGGTTTTTTGAGGCGGGGATCATCTCGGAGCCTCTCTGGTGTCAATAGGGTGCTGCCGCAGGACAGCTGATGTGTGCTGCACCTTCGTAAGCTGTGACGGGACAGCTTGTAGGGGGCGCTGGAGCTGTGGGTAGTCGGCAGTCCTTCCAATCTGCATGAGGGTGGCAGAGAGAGTCACATGGTGGGTTGTGTTTTTTTAATGCTCTATGTCTGCTTATGCCACAAATAGGAGCGCCTCATGTCTCGGGCAGGTGACAACTTGCCTCAGGCCATTGACGCTTGCAGTTACATTCTGAACTGTTGCATTGTGAAATGTGCCCACGGATTCCCGGCCTTGAGTCGAGGGCCTGCTTGGAACACTATTTTGTCCTGGCAGCAACTGGTGGGGGTTCACAGGGTGCCGCTTACTTGAGCGCCCCAGGATGTAGCTTGGGGTTTCTTAGGTGAATGTTGTCGTTAGCCACTTTCGTGGTTGCAATGTGCTGTCATGTGAGGAATAAATCCAGAGTAGACGATTAGTGTACTACTATTAAGAGGAGCTTTGTAAGGGGACAGTGGAGAGCCCATGACTGACTCAGACTGAGACTTTCCCTGTGTCTAGCGAACTTGTCTGATAGCGACTATGACACTGTTGGAAGCACGACCTGCTAACAGCGGGTACGCCTACCATCGTCGGCACTCGTCGGCCTTAGTACGTGTCCACGTGTCCACAATACTCCGCGTCGTACGTCCGCTGCCCAGTCCGCTGCCCACTGGGCAAGGTTATACATATCCATTGACTGGGTCTGAGAGAAAAGCACCAATTCATACCGCAAACAGTTTGCAACTTCTGCAGCAGCCTCCTCCTAGACACACATCTACTCCTCTTACCATAGCCCTCCCAGACGTCGAATCAATCTCACGTGCAGCATGCTACAACAAATCAGAAGTACATGGCTAGCACTGGTCCTAGGGCCGCTACTGTTGTCATGTGCCCATGCGGCAAGAACCTTAAAAGAGCAGCACGACAGCTTTCAGTTAACAATACTGCACATCAATGACGTACATGCACGCTATCAGGTTGCCAGCAGCAGGTGTGGAGAACCTTTCCCCATGATCAGCTCGCTAGTACCAGTGTGAGCAGGGCAACCGGAGCTCACTACCCTGCTACATGCTTGCAGCTTCGGAGCATGCGACCTGGACAACTCCCCAGTCTGCTTTGGAGGCTTCGCAAGGTAGGTGCCCGGTCCTGGCAACAGACGTCCTTCAAGGACTCCTCTAGTGCAGCTAAGTTAGCAGACCTGCACCAGTCAGGCTTGTCGCACGAAGTACCTTTCCTGGCAGGCCAGGTTTGTGCCAGGCAAGTCACGCCGCTCACACCCCTTCCTAGCTTGGGTATGGTGCGGTGCAGGATGCAAACAGCTGCAGACCAAGTGCGCAACACCACAGACCATGACGTTCTGTTCCTAGACGGCGGGGACCAGTTCTCAGGGACCCTCTGGGACACATTGTGAGTCAGGCACCCCGCTCCTCCTGCTGTCAGTGTGTCTCCTCTGTCCTCTCTGCGCTTGCTGCTCCTGCACCTTGCCCTCCCTGGTAACAAGCGGTCCAATTGCCCTGTACAGGTACCGAGGGCAGCTGGCGCCCATCTTTCAGAACCGCCTAGGCGTCCAGGCGTATGTGAGTCACTGGGCATTCCTTGGTGACACTCTGATTGCTGCGACCCTTGCTGTGCCTGCATTACTGTTCGGACGCTGCTCCAATGGGGAACAGTATACTGCGGTAGTAGCAACACGTTGGGCTATGCTGGTGCTGCGCAGACGGTGGGCAACCATGACTGCGACTATGGGGCAGACACCCTTGCTAACTACACTCTCAAGGTTGACTTCCCTATCGTGGTGGCAAACATGAATGCCAGCGCCCACCCCGTGCTCAGTCAGACTATCCAGTCTTACGCCATCATCACGCTCAGCAATGGAGTCCAGGTGATTGTGCTTATGGGCTCTACTCACATGAAGGCATGTCTGTGATGCTGCTGCCTTCCGCAGCGAACCCTTGTTTGGGCCAGAAATCTAGCATTTGCACTTACACCAGTCCTGCTTACCAGCCAATGTGCCATGCACAATACTATGGGGATGGGAGCCGCATCTTACTCCCATTTACGTTTGGCTGCCAGGTTGGCATCGTGGGCTTCACCACTGAAACCACCGAGTTCACCAGCTCATGTGGTGAGTGGGCTTGTGGTAAGAGCCTGACAGCAGCCTGTGCCTGACTAGCTCACTCCCATCGTCAAAGCATATACATGCCGACCCATGCTGACGGTATATAGGCTCATCATAGAGCCACAGAGAGCGGAAAAGCTCAGATGATGTTCCAAACTCGCTTGCCTATGTGCGAGTGATAGCGTGTGGCCAAGCCAAGGAGACCCCTGCCATGCCCTTCTGTGCCCTGCAGGCGACCAGGTCAGCTTTGTACCGCCCATCCAGGCAGTACCTGCTGTGCTGGCAGAGCTGAAGGCCCAGGACATCAAGCACATCATCGGCCTGAGTCATGCTGGTGAGTCAGGGGGCTGCCAGGGAGGGTTGGTGGTGGCAACCACAACCTGGCCTCTGCGGAAGGGTTGCACAGATGCAATCTCCGGCGGCGGCTGTGCGGCCAGTGCTGCTCTGTCGCCTGTTGCACGAAGTGTCTCTCAAAAGTGTTCCACTACGTGACTCTTACTTGTCACCCTGCCTTGTCATAGTCATAATGATGGCATCTGGAGAGGATGGCACTGAGGATGCTGCAGGTTACGACCAGGATGTGCTGCTGGCTGCTGAGCCCGCTATGAAGGACCTGGACTTGATTGTGGGGGCCCACACCCACACTTTCCTATATGGGAACAAGGAATACCCTAACCCTCCTCAGCTGCTGGTGGGTACCCTGGAAGTTTTATGCCCCAAGCGCCTATATGCATGGCGGGCATGCTAGGGGCCATCCTTCTTGCAGGGCTGTCTTCCACATCTGGTGGGTTGTGCTGCTGATAGCCAACCAAGCTAGCGGTGTAGTACTTGTGCTGCTACCAGGCAAAACTGTGGGTGTAAACCCTTGGAAAGCAGGCTACACGCATGCTCACCTGCAGGCTGGGTCTAATGCCACCGACACACCTGAAGGGCCCTACCCCACCCTGGTGAAGAATGGCGACAAGTCCATCGTAGTCATTCAAGCCTACTGGGCCAGCAGGTACTGCAGGCCGCATGCTCTATGTAACCATCACAAGCGCTTCCTGTGCGTGGCATCTGCGTCGTTTGAATGACTGTGCCTCAGTACATCACCATCATCATCATTCACTCGTTTAAAGATATCTAGTCCAGGGCTTCACTGGCCAGCAGCGCGCCTGACACGACAGGCACAGAGTGCTGGTCCCTGGGGGCTGGTCCACGGCTTCCGCTCACATGCATTGCAGCAACATAACTGTGTGGCATCACGCAGGTACCTTGGCCGCTTGGAGACTGAGTGGACCTCGGAGGGCAACCTCCTACAAGTGACTGGCGCACCCATCCTTCTGGGGGGCGCCAACTCCAGCAACTACGTCCCCGCCGACCCCGCCACCATTGCCATTTTGAATGAGTATGAGGGGCCGGTGCTGGAAGCCAACAAGCAGGTTGTGGGTGAGTGCCCTCGAGCCAAGCACCTAGGCACGCGCACTCACGCACTTTCATCACAATTGATTTGACTAGGGATGGTTGAGGGGCTGCATGCGCTGCTGGGCCCCCAGAGGCAGGCTAGACAAGCAAGGCTGGCCAGGCACTGCGGGCTTGAGGGGATGACGAGCGCATATGCAGGCAGTGCGCACAGCACGCTCTCAGTCCTGCAGCACTCTCGTTCATCAGCTGCTCACAGTGCCACGCTGCTCCTTGCAGGCAGCTCCCTGGTCGCGCTGGAAGGCGATGCTTATGTAATCCGCCGTTACGAGACCAACCTGGGCAACATGCTGGCTGACGCGATGACTGAGACGGCGCTGAGCTTCCTTAGGGATGTGGGGAGCACCCCACTGGTCACCATCGTCAATGCGGGGGCTGTGAGGAGCTCCCTGCCAGCGGTGGGTGCAGCAGGCGGCTATCTGACACCCAGTAGTGGCACTTGAATAGCGGCATGGCTGCTAAGCAGGTCACATAGTCAGGATGGCACTTGATTTGCACTTTGGGAGCGGCATGTGGTGGTCCTGGACGGGCGTGCCTGCTGTCTGAAGGGCAGTGTATAGGGCAGCATGTGATATATGGGGCGGGTGCCTGTGGGCACTGTTTTAGCAGACATAGGCCACTGCCCCTCTCACCCAGGGGCCTGTGCAGCACCACCGCCACAGGAAAGGCAGATTCACCTTGTTAGCCTGTTGTCAGCCTGTTGGTCAGCCTTTGGGTGATGATGCCTGGGTGTGCCTGGTGCCCTGCAGGGGAACATCACCTACTCGGACCTCGCAAATGCCCTGCCTTACTCCAATTGGATAGTCATCAAGCGGCTGACCGGGGAGCAGCTGTGGGCGGCCCTGGAGAACGCCGTGTCTGCCTTGGATCACCCCTACGGCCGCTTTGTGCAGGTGGGTGCTTGCCTGCTCAGCAGTATTAGTAGCTGCCAGGCGGCTGGGCGTCCTTGTGTATAGCTCCCTACCTGCGGAGTGACGATATCAGGGGCTGTAGGAACATCTCATGTAGCGCCCTGCGGGTCTTGGCTGCATGCAGGTGCCAGGTTGGCGGTCATTGGGAGGGGGATCTGATTAAGCGTGCGTTGTGACGGCATGGGCGCAGCCTTCCACTACCTCACCCCTTGATTGCATGCATGCATGCATACATGCGACACAGCCTGTGGACGGTATATAGGTCCCGGCCGGCATAAAAGAATCCACCAAATACTTGCGTTAGCTGCTACTCAAGAGCCGCACCTGCCTGCTTCCGCAGGTGCATGGGCTGCGGTATGCGTATGACGGCAACGCCACGGCGGGCAAGCGCATCATCGCTGCAATCCTTCCAGACAACCAGAGTGTGAGGGATGTACCGGAGCTCCTGGTCGTCATGAACAACTACATGGCCCAGGGCAGCGACGGGTGAGCGCTGCAGGTGGTTCTGTTGTGGTGGGGTGGTGCGTACCAGGGAGGCTTACTACAGTCAATGCCTTCAGCATCCTAGTCAACCCTACATGCCTTGCGGATGGCACTGTGCTGCACAAAGCACTTGTAACCATTACAGCTGACAGCTGAGCCGCATGGCAGCTGCAGCACCGCCTTGCGTGCCTGCTGCTGCTGGCGCAGGGCCGCCACAACCGTTGAACTGCCTTGCAATGTGGCTCACAACGGGTTGCTATATGCAGTGCCCTGCCGCTGACCTGTGCAGGTGTAGCATGCTGGTGGAACACATGCGTTGCACAGCTATATGATGTGGCCCAACACGGGTTACTGGATGATGCCCTGCCACCGAAATGTGCAGGTTTACCATGCTGGTCGACCCTCCCACAGTCCTGGACACCAGCGCACCTCTGGTAGACTCCCTGGAGCATTACCTGGGGATCAACTCACCGGTAAGTGATCCGGCGACACATATTTATTGTGCTGTGCTACACCAGAAGCGCATGAAACGCTGGGGCAGTTTTTTTGAGGGGAATAATTGCACAGTGGCTGTGTGGTGTTGCCTGGCTCGTAGGCTATCGTGTGTCCCTGAGGCAGCAGGGCCAGCAGCCAACAGACACAAGGGTGGCCCGTGGCAACTGCCATGCGCGCTGCCTTACTCCCTTACTTTGGTGTTTCATGTTGCTGGCCAGTAAACCAAGTCGCACCCGTCGCTGTCTGCAGGTCGCTCCTACCACCAAAGGCCGGGTAGTGGTTTGTGGCAACATGTATGGCCCAGCCACACCAGAGGACCCACTCTGTCAGGACCATTCTTGAAGGAACACACTGCAAGACATGTAGCCCTTATGGCAAGGGCTTGGCTGAAGTGCATGTCTGCGTACTTATCTTGTGCTTTGGTTTGTTAGGGTGGCAGGGAATGCGATCAGAGAGGAGGTACGGGTATACTGGGCTGACGGGATTCTATGCAGTCATGCTCTGTGTGCTTTGTTGTTCACTGCTGCAGTCTCAGTTGTTGTTGATCCCTTGTTTGGCGCTTCCACGTCAGCCTTTCGTCTCATTGGACAGGGCCCGTAGAGCATCTGGCAGGGTTTTGTGCTGCCCTGAAGCCGAGTTCTGCCTTTAGTGCAATGCTGCTTTGCTAGCTTAGATCAGGTTGCAGTCGTGCTAGAAGCATTGGCTTCGTATTGAAGTCACTGCTGGTGACAACCCGCCATCCTGGGTGCCTAGGCCGCTTAGTAGCCATGCATGCACTCAAAGCTTCACTCTTCACCGTCTGCATACAAAGTTGGATTACCCTTGCTGTATCGCTTTTGTATTGATTCCACTGCCCTTGTTTTACAACTTCATTTTGAAGCTGTTAGAGCTGACTGGAGACTTGTCCAAACACCTGTGTGATGAACCAAGTCATAACGAGAAGCTCAGCCACGGCCAGAGCTATGCTCCCGCCACAGCGGGTGTACATCATGTGTCCGCAGCACCATTGCTAGGCTGGAATTTGAGGCGCACCTGCAAGCAGCCAGTTGCACATGTAGTCTCAGGTTAGCACACCCTCACCAGGTGCTAGCAAATCAACAAGGCAGTGCTGGACCACCGGGTACAGGATTCGCGACAGTCCGAATGCCAAGCTGTCACAGAAGGCCAACCCCAAGCGCAAGGCCTGCACAGCAGCAATGCAACTGCACAATGCAGGTTGCTCACGGACTGACGCATATTACAAGAGATGCGGGTGCTGAATGTTTGCATGGTGGAGGTTGCTACACAGCTGCTGCAAAGGGGCCTTAGGACAGGCTGCTCAAGCAAAGTTCCACGTCAACTGACCTTCAGTGTAGAGACTAGCTTCTTGTCATTTAGGTGGATGATGCTTCCATCACCCTCCACCAGCTCTCCTATTGTCTGCAATGTACAACCAGTAGGGCAGCCGTGGTGACCGTGACAGGCAGAGCGGGTAGGCTTCCTAACCCTGGTGGCACTGAAAGAGCTCCTTGGCTGCTTTGCTTGCACGGCAGCCTCTCACTGGTCCAACCCGCCCCTTGCACCCACAAGTCTCCAACGAACCCAGTGATGTACAAGGGTTTGTCTGACGCTGGCGGTCCACTGACGTCATTAAATCCTACGACATCCCCAGGCGGTTGTGGGGCTCTTCTTACCCTTGCATGAGCTGCTGCCTACCTCGCTAACCCCACTCACCCACCTACCATCATTGCTGATATGATACCGGCATGGTGTTCAACTCTCACACGGACCGGTCCAGATCACTAAGACGGGGCTTGGATCCCTCGTTCATTGCCGCGCACATCTAGAAACCCGCACTTCACGCCAACCCCTGTTTCTCTTAGGACGTCCTTCCCTACTAACGAGCCTACACGAAATGTTACTTGTTCAGCATAGCCCTTCCTCCCCGCGCACTGCTGTCACTCGACACTACTCCTTAGCCTTGCACGAGAACAAAGACGAGCTCTGGCCCCTATCTTCAACACACCTTGTCCAGATTGGGTCGAGTCTCCTCTTCCAATGCCCCCCGCATGTACAGGTTGGTGCTGCCGTAGCTGACGCTGGGGTTGGTCAGGTGCTTGCCCAGCCCAGGGTCAGCCACCAGCTTGGCTATCACCTGCACAGTCGCACTAGCATTTCATGCCTGTTGGCGCAGGGGCGCACAACATGGGCTTGATGGTCCGGATCCCTTTTTGCGGGCTAGATACGGGTGTTCCCGCAAGCCCAAAAAGCTCCGTCGGCCGGCCTGGAAGCTTCCAAAACCCCAGGCTCCTCTTCCTTGCACACCAACACCTCGGCAGACCCAGCCACAACGCGGCTAGTCGCCAGCGGCCCAATCCGCGGTATTCCACGGCAAGCCTCTCCAAGGGCCATGTCAGTCCCGCAACAGTTCTGCTGGTGCATTCCACACACACCCCGCGGCAGCGAGAACACAGCCTAGCTCCCGAGGGGTCATAGCAGGCTACCCGCGTACCTGCCTATGCCAAGCACACCATGGCTGCAGGGAGCACATTGTGAGAGCATAGCATAGCACAGCATACCTCTCGAAGGGTCATGGTGGGCTGCACTGTGAAGGGCACGCCAGGGCTGCAGATGGGGCAGGCTGGGTCTCGCTCGTACGCCACAGTGTGGGTGTAGACACCCTCGGTCCCAACATACCTAGAGAGGGCAGGAGCAGACATTGTGGTGTGAGGTGCGTGTACAGCCGGACAAGGACTACCAAGGCAAAGGAGTTCAAGAGTTGAGCAATGGCAGTACGCTTAAGTGCCAAGGGCAGGCGGCTTGGCAACTCACTCTCCTCCCTAGATGCTAGTGTGAAGTCCCGGCATGCCATTGCAGCAAGCATTCACCACTTGAGCCACAGGCAGATGTAGTCATGTTACAGGCATGAAGCCTCGTTCAGGCCAGGGCACCCCTGCTGCTGCGCGCTCACATCATGTAGTTGTTTAGGCCCGAGCTGCAGACTGTGACCATCTTGAGGGCCTCCAGGGTGCACGCTGCTGCTACTATGGCATTGGTGGAGGCAATGGCGGGAATGATGTTCTTAACTACTCCCTGAGTCAACTGGTATGTCATTCCCTGCAAATAGCACACAGAGACCGTGTGAACCAGCTATGACTGCTGGTGCAAAAGTTCTGTGTCGGGCCGGACGCTGCCTGGCGCTGGAGGAACATAGTCGGCGTTGTCCGACAGCGTAGCTCGTGTCTGTCCAGTCATCGCGTGGCGCCTACCCCCAAAAATGAAAGGCATTGCCCCACCTGTATGCCAAACTCCTTGGCTCTGGCTGCTGCATGCTCATACACCCAACGCATGTGCTCCTCATTGTCTGCAGGGCACAGAAGCCTGTTTCAGACATTATTCATGTGGGCATGTATCTGTTTACAAGCGCTTATCTCTACGCAAAGTCAAAAACAACATTGCAAGTAGAGCGGCCTAGCTAAAGCAGGCCAACCAGGCACATCAGCCTGAATAGACTTTCCCAAGAGAAGACTGCACTGGCTTATCCTAAGGGCCACGAGCTTGCACACCGACCTGCATCAAAGGTGTCATCAGGCCGTTCCCGGGGCCACAGGATGATCTTGGCATACTCTATGCAGTGTGCAGGTGACCTGCACTGCCACAGGACTCACGACTTACCACGCACGCATGGCTTGGCAGACAAGGTCAGTACACTTCACCATTCACTCTCTGTTCACACTACCCACAACCCTGTTCCATCAAGGAACGATCCTGGGAAGTTCCCCTTAGTTCTAGCCACCAGACCCAGGAGTTGCCATGGCAATAGGTGGCCATGGCCATCCGACCTACACCGCGGGATATGTAGGCAAGTGGCAACCGAAAGGTGTTCGCTGCAATGTGATCAATGCAAGCAGCCAGCACGTCAGTAGTCACCTGGGCGTCTCAGCGATGGTGCACAGAGGGAACTTGGTCTGCGGCGGGAACAGCCAGAGGGTGCACTCGAAGCAGGGCGTCACGCCAGGAATGAGCACCCGCGCGTGGCCCTTGAAGCCTTCTGTGCCGCCATCTATCAGTGGCTTGACGGTGGCTAAGTTGGGGCTGCCATCCTCCTCATACTCTGCAGGCACGGGGCGGAGCCTTGACCAGGTGTGCGGTTGGAGTGGACTGTCAGTAAAAGCCTGAGGGTGAGGCAGGGCAGCGATGGCCCATTATTGTCAATGTGGCGCCCTCTGGAGCGCACAGCTCCAAGTCTGTGTTCAGGCACTTTTCGTCCCTTGATGAAAGGGCCGACTGGAAGCTGTATGCAACCTCAAAGAGCCCGCCCAGGTGCCCTAAGTGTCTACTTCGGACCAAAGAAACTGGCAGTACCATGTATGCACACTTCCAAGGTGCCTTTGCTGACCGTCCTAGAGCTAATACCCCGGACATAAGGTCTGGCCTAAATATCTAACAAGCTCGGACTTGACACCCACCACATGCACCTCCTAGTGGCCGGCCCAGCTAGCGACCTACCTAGGAAGCTGCAGGCTACTGAGTTCATGTATCGCCGGGCCTCGAGCGAATCTAGCCCCAGCACCACCACATGAAACTGCTCGTAGAAATCCAGCGGCTTGTCTTGTATCATGCAGCAGTGGGGCGTGACGGTCACGCCAGGTATGCGCTCCATGATTCGAGCAGCGGCCACCTCTGCTTTGTACTTGCCAACATCGCCGGTCCTACAACAAGCACAAGCGAGGATGTCCTGAAAGGGCCATGCCCAACTTTAAGAAAAGCAGCTGGGAGCGCTATACAATGTAGGGCAGCAACTATCCCTGCTTTATAATCATCCCGTCGCAAGCTCTGCATGGGAGCAGGACCCGCTGACCAGTTTTGGTTACTGGCAGTGGGCGGAGGCAGCCAGTACGTTTGGAATGTGAGCCGCCTGATTTGCAGAACGCGCAAGCAAGATCCACTGACAGGACTGGGATCACAGTGCTAAGTGGCAGGCAGGTAAGTGGGCTGCCGCCCATACGGACACCAAGAGAGGGGTTTACTAACTCCTCTCTCCCGGCTCCAAGCCTCAGGCAGGATGTTCAAGGGGGGGGACCACCACCAGGTATTGGTTCTTTGTACAACCAGTGGTTTTCTTTCACCTGAAAAGGAACTGCCTGTTGAGGTTGCTGACATCTATGGTGTCCATGTCGATGATGTCGATGTTGCCGAAACCTGTCAGGGCGATATCCTTAACCAGCTCACAGCCCAGGCCTCCAGCCCCAACAATAAGCACCCTGCAGTCGTTCGCCAGGAACTCGCGGATCTCTTCGCTTGGCTCAAAGCCGGGGCCAGTAATGTTGCCGCTCCTTGTGAGCAGCCGGTCCAAGTCGCGCCACCTCCCCTCGATCTCCATGGTGAGAAAGTGCTCGTCCTAGGTTGTGAGAGCCCTAAGAATTTCTTGCCGTGCGTTGCATGCCCCGCCACCCGCCATGTTTGACGCCTTCCTCAACAGATGTGGCATGCCCCTGGATGTGGGCTGGGCACTGGAGTCTTGACCACCAAGCTGCCTGAGTGCCTGACCCAGTCAGCCTCTTCATCAATTGTTATCGGAGCACGTGCACCTTACAACGTCGACAGCTTATGCTTAGGAAGGTTGATGATGAATTACGCTAGGGACTGGCCAAAGTGCTGTACAAGAAAGTAGGGCTCCACATGGTTTAAAAGGGTGCCCACACGGACCACCCATAGATCCCTATACCTAGTAGTGCACCGCCAACAAGGCTATAGACGGTATATGCATAGGTATGTATTGTCTCCGGAAAGAGGTCCGCAAACTTGACAACCTGCAAGAAGTAAGCCAGCGAACTCGTGCTTTAACACTGACATTTGACCAACGGCCGATCAGAAGCTGTCATAGTGGATGGTATACAGATGGTACATCAGATAGTCTCTCATACAGGCACGCTGCAGCTGCGTTTGGGTCAATCGCATGTACGGCCGTCATATCCCAAGCAAGCGCAGGTTAACACATGGCCGCCACTTACCTCGGTGACAAAGGTGGAGACTGTTGAGAGGGAGCCAGAGAAGCCTGTCATGACGGCAGGCAACAACAGGTGGCCAGCATAGCTGAGATTGCTTCGGCGCTGAAACACGCACTGCAGAGCAAGGGAAGGCCCGCCATGGATTGCCTGCTTGCCCTCCTGGCCAGCCAGCAGAAGGCAGCTGCACCAGTGATGCCGGCAGCAGGCTGGTGCAGCAGGACGCTTAATGCCTGCTTACAGGAGGACATATACTGCATATAATTTGTAGCAGCCGTGGTGAGTGCATACGCAGGGCTGCAGCAGCTTGCTCACCTGCAGCCCAAAGTCTATGGCTGTTGCCAGCATGTTGGCCACAAAGGTGCCAATCGGGAACCATGACCAGGAGCCATGCAACTTATAATTGTACCGGGAAAGCCACCATCTAAGCGTGCACCTGCATGTTCAGAGTGTAGTACATGGGAGAGTTAAAAGTACTGGTCAAGCACTGCCCAGTTAACCAGGGAACCAGTCTATTGGCAGAGCATGACTTTGGCTTGTCACATACCCAATGTTCCCATCTAACATTATGCAAGTGCCCTAGCAGGAGCAGGCCTAATGTGGTTGAACTGACGGTTACTACAGTGTACGAGCCCATGCCAGATGCTCTTTTATGCCCACATGTTACCCACAGCTGCAGTGCCAGTGCAGGCTCACCCGAGCGGACCAAAAAGTATTGCGATCCAGATCTGCCGCAGCCAAGTGTGTCCAGTCTCTAGAGCCGTCCCGACAGCAAGCGCAGCAGTCATCCCCAGCAGCCCCAGGAGGGCCGCACAGTCAGTTTTGTTGCCCATAAATGTCTGGAGCTCGCTGCCTGTCAGCTGCTGGGAGGGCGCTGCCTGCTGCTTGGAGGGGGATGCAAGGCTGGCCTGCCCCTTGGGTGGCTGGTTGACAGGCAGCGTGGGCTGCTGCTTCAGTTCCTGCATGGCAATGCAAGGCTGGAGGTGCATGGCAGGACGAGCAATAGAGCAGCACAGGCAGCTGAAAACTATCATAGCACCGTCTGGCTGCTAGTTTTTGTTTCAGCTGATGCGTCCACTCTGGCAGCCGAAATCAACGTGTTTATGACGGGATGCCCAAGCTCTAAACTCCACTGGCAATAAGGCTGGGCGACCAACAGCTACACCACAATACGCCAACTGCATCCCACCGTCCCTCCATGGGCTATCACCTGCTCTGGAGCTGCCTTGGCGCCCCCATTGGCCACGCCGTCGGCATGCTGCGGCTGTCCATCGGCACTCCCAGCATGCGAAGCAGCAGGGCTGCCACCGTAGCCGTTGCCCTCCTCCACAATCACTTGGGCACCATACTGGAGCTGCTGAGATGTGCCAGCACTCAAGGCGCCCAGCTCCACCCGCCCTGGCTGAGGTTGCCCCGCCTCTACAGGCTGCTGCTCCTCCTCCAGGCCGCCCAGGCCATAGGCAGGGGCTGGCGGCCGTGACAGCATACGGCTGAGCTCCCGCTCTGGGACGCCGGCTACCACCAGCCGACGGCGCAGGCTGGCGCGGCTGATGCTCTGCATGTGCTACAGGGGCAAGGGGCTCAGCAGGCCAAGGGACAGGCTGATGCTCTGCACATGCTGTAGAAGAAAGGGAACCATCAGGCCAAAGCAGAACAGGCGCAGCATCCCCTGCTGTCACTTCCATGGCTCAGTTGCCAGCAGCTGCAAAGCCACACATACGAGGGAGCTGGAGCAGACTGCTGTGAGGAAGGACGGCATTCCGACCATCTGGTTGCCGTTTCCCCTCCCAGAGTAGAACCCTTGCATGGCCTCGCTGCCACATCATCACAACGCCAAGGCCACAGTGGCGTGCATATCCTTGGGCTCCGCACCTGACTAACTAGCCTGACACATGCACAACCATGCAAATTGCACGCAACCCACCGGCCGGTTGGTGGGCAGGTCTGGCTCCCACTCCTCCAGCTCCTCCTGGGCCTCCTCTTCTGGACTCTTGGGCCGCTGTGCTTCCCTGTACTCCGGAGTCAGCTCGGCCCCGCCCAAGGCCTCAACCTCTCCTACCCGGTACTCCAGCCCTGCTTTCAGCACGTCCTCATGCTCCGGCAGCAGCCACCTGAGGCAGCAAGGAGGCCCAAAGAACTCGTCTGGGCTAGCCAGCACTTGGCAATATGATTAATGCGGGCTTTTGGGAGCCAGTGTGCGAGTGAGGGTGCACCCGGGTGTGTCAGACGCCACCAAGTGTTTGAGACCATTGTACAGCAGGACGGGCTGGGGTTCCTGGGGGCACTTACTTGGCACTACAGCCTGAACTCGTAAGCAGCTACATGTTGCTTCCTACTGCAGCCTTCAGCCTCCCTGCACAGTTGCTTCTCGCCCAGATCTAGCACTCCACTGGAATCCTTGGTGCAAAGACCCACCTGTCCACAAACAGGGCCACGTGTGTCCCCAGAATGTAGGAAACAATGGCGCCATACAGCCCGATCAGGAACCCAACCACCATGTTCATCCACTGGTTGCTGTCAATTGCCGCCGTCATCAGCTCCAGCTGCCAGGAGGCAAATGTGGTCAGGGAGCCACAATACCCTGTGCGGATCCCTGGCAGCAGCAACAGACACAACATATGTAAACGGAAGTGGCACAGCTGGGGTGTCAAGACGTCTAGCGAGTAGTCGAAATCTGACAGTGCACCGCTACCCAGCATGCCCAGTGAGTAGCACTAAGGTTATGTCGTCAGACTGGCTCTTCCTGGCTTACAATGCATGTACTCAAACCCCAATCGGGGGCGTGCACGCATTAGTGCCTTACCAATCTGCAGCTCCAGATTGTCCTGCCAAGAGTGGCGCTTCGGCAGCACCGCCAAGGCCTTCTCATTCTTCAGCCCAACCGTGGACGAGGCCACGAACACCCCAATGACAAATGAGCCTAAAAGGTTGGCTGGCAGGTCTTTGAAGTAAATGCCGCCTGAAGAGAACAGCACATTGGTATGCCACCTTGCCAAGTGGAGCATGAAGGTGTCAGTCCCCGAAGCTACACTGAGAGGAGCATAGCCGTCTTCCCATCATATTGGGGCTGGGCACTCTTCCCCCTAGGGAGGGTCCTAGCCCAGTACCGACTGCCATTCTTCTAGGACGAAGGTGTGTCTTTCTGGTGATCCAAGGCACTTGCCTTCAAGGCAGGGTCCCCAGCCGCCCTGGCAGCCCAGGTCGAAGAACTTGCCGAGGAACGCCCTGGTGAGTACACCTAGCTCCGCCCAGAACGCCAGGTGGATGAGCGTAACAGTCAAGCGGAACCTGAAGCTCTTGGCCTTCTTGACCTGGGACATGACGCTGCGTTTTGAGCTCGAGCTACCGAGCCTAGTGTCGTGGGCATGTGTCGAGAGTGCCAGCCAATGCCAACAAGACAGTGCCTATGCTTTCAATGCATATGTAGGCCATGGCACCTTACAGTGGCATGGCATTGCCGGAAGGCATGGTTAGTGTGCTTTGATCAGGGTGATCATCCCGCGCAGGGTGCTCTCCCCCGGAGCTCGATCTCCTTATTCAAAAGCCCGGTGCGAACGGGGCCCTACATTCGCCGAGTGCCCGCCGGTATATTGTCGTGCCTGTCTCAGACAGAACCTCCCAAGCACAATGCCACCGAAGCGAAAAGGGACAAACGCGACAGTTGTTAGTCGGCTGGACAGCCTGTCTGATGATGTCCTGCACAAGATTCTCATACAGCTAGATACTACGGACAGGTACTGAAGGACTGCAAGGGGGACCTACTACAGGATATCTGGTGGCCTTGCTGTGCTAAGTGCCTGCTCAGACCACCCACTGGGCAGACTCTCACAAGTTGAGGTGCGCTTGGTTGCAGGCTCACCCTGGGCAGCACATGTAAGCGGCTCCACTCGGTCGGCGCCAGTCCCTCAGAACTTTGGCGGGTGGTGGAGTTTGAAGCTAGATTGATGCAGGCCACTACCCCCCTTAAGGCGCAGTGGTTCTTGGCTTGGCTAATAAACAAAGCCAAGGCCGTCAAGAACCTGGTCATCACCATCACGTTACAGGAGGCAACTCCTCTGATGCGGTGGCAGTTCAGGCGAACAGGCGAGTGCTGTGGCCTGTCTTTCAAGGTGGGGCAGTCTGAAGACCCCCTGTCTGTAGGGTGGTATTTGCGTGTTTTCCCGAGCCAAAGCATGCTTTCTCCAACGCTTCAGTTACCCTGCAGCCGGCAGGTAGTGCCTCTCAGGTTCTAGTGCTTCCTCGTGTATGCCTGCCGTCTGAGGGGCAGGTGCGCGTCATGGCCCGGGTACGCTGCGTTGCATCGAAACACGAAAGGCCTTCTGACGCCGCAGGGTGTGGCCGCACATCCACGCGGCAATACTGCTGTGCCACAGTAGCCTTGCGGAGTTGAAGCTGGCCTGGAAGGGACCGTTTGTGCTGGGGCCCTGGTTGGCAAGGGGGTTCCCCAATCTGGCTTCTGTTGACGTGGCGGCTGGCAGTGTGACGCTGGAAGAAGGCCTCCGGCAGGTTGGTGCACTGCAAAGCCTCAGTCTCTCCTGAGGCGCAGTAATAATAGGTAGCCTTCCAGTGTCGCTCGTAAACTTGTCTCTTGGTGGGTGCCGTCTAACCTCGCTTCCATCAGGGTTGTCAGCACTCGGAAGTCTGGAGGAGTTGCACCTACATTCCAACAGGTTGGGTGCAGGCCCCTATACCGCTCTTCCATCCTTGGGAAGGCTGCGGATGCTTGATCTAGATAGTTGTGAGCTTTCATCGCTGCCGGCTGAGGTGACTAATCTGACAGAGCTTGAGCACCTCTTTTTAAATGACAACCCCAACATCGTTGCTGAACAGTTGGAGGTGCTATCTTGTCTTACCCGCCTAGAGGTGCTGGGAGTGCCAGGCTGCAACCTCCGGACCTTGCCGTCTGCTTTGTCAGGGTTGGGGAGGCTGCGCTCGCTCTTCTGCCACAACAACAAGCTGAGATCTCTAACTGGTGCCTCCTCCTGGCTTGGCAGGCTTTCAAAGCTTTCCCTAGGGCTGAGGGTATGATCCTTTTTGCCGATGATCTTAAGCAGGCTGAGAATCTGGCAAAGCTCTATGTTAGTCGATCGAATGATCCAATCGAGCTGCAGTGCACTGGCTCTGGCTTGCTTGAGGTCCTACAGACCTTCCTGCCCTGGACTCGGTGTTTTACATCCGCCCTAGCCCTACAGCTGGAAGCCAGGTGATTGAGAGCTTTGAATTTGGCCGGCTGCTGCACCTCTTGCAGTCAACAGTTGACTGTGAGGTTAGGTACATTGAATTGAATGACGTAGTTTGGAGGTGAAAGTAGTGAACAGGTGTGCTGATGGCAGTATGGGCCAAAGCGCTTTTGTGTACATGTTAGGGTATTACAGTTGTCTGGGTCTCAACTAGGGGCAGGTTAGGGGTGACCCTAGTCCCCACAACTATGGGGACCTAAAGTGAACATCTCTGAACAGACCGTAATGTAATGGAATGCACGTGACAAGGGGCCAGACAGCAGTTTAGCGGGGTGCCAGCTGCGTCAGCAGAGCAGACGATACGGGAACAATGCTGCCAACTGCACTACTTCCCACCATAAATACGAATGAAACATGGCTTACTCCCGCACTGGCAGGAGGTCGTAGTAGTCATTATTGACCCTCTGTTAACAACAGGCCAAGCCAGTATAGCCACTTCTCGAACTCGTCAGCTGGACATGTGAGAAGCTTCAGAACCAGCACCAGCATAGCCTCCAACACATCGTACCACCAGCCGCCTTCACCAAAAGTTCTCAACAGGGGCAACTGCAATGCCTCAAGCTGACCCCCACCCAGGCCTTGGGATGTCATGCTGATAGGATACCAGCTTTCAGCTCTCCTGCCCTCATTAGCTGACATTGGAGCAGGCATACACAAACTGCACGGCACAGCAGAAAAGCTGCCACTTGAGTCAACGGCCTGACAGCTTCAGGCAGTATTCCTGCCACAGGGTCACCCACAGTAGGCCACAGCGAGTGCAGTGGCAGTGTTCAAGGCACACGCCACGGCCCTGCCAGTCACCTTACAGGGCACATATGGCTGTTCCACGTAGAGGCTGCACTGCATCCTGCTGCCGCGGCATGTTCTACCCAAGGACAGTATTTACTACCTCACCCCCTCACCTGTGAGAAGTCCATGGTTATCCGGCCCGTTTGCTGCGAGTCAAAAGCCCGGAATGTTGCGCTTGCTGATTGTAAGAACACACTCATGGCAACAAACTCTGCCATTTCGAGGGTGCCGCTCCTATCAGGATCATACCTGCGCAACATAGTGAAAACAAGCGTGCCATGTCAAAGTGGGCTGCTCACGTGCAAGGAGGTGCCTAAACTCCACCACTAAATCCCAACCAAAAAGTCAACACGCAGAAGTAAGGTGCTGCGATGTTTGAATGTACCCCACTGTCTGGCTAGCACACCATGAGAGCAACACAAGGCTGCTCCCCGCCATCCTGCCGTCAACGGAGCCCTTGCACGAGGGACCAAGGAGGAAGGTGGGCTAAGGCAAAGTGACACACTACGTTCTCATTCTGCGCTTCCACTCACGCTTTAAATAGCGCCTCAAACGCTGGTGGATCCAGCCGGAATCCAGCATGATGCAGCGCCTGCCAAACCTCCTGTTTGCTGAGACTGCCTGCAAACACAGAAGCCTGCCTTCAAGCCAGCTTGTCGGGAGCTTTTGTGTTGCACAAGGCCACATCCAAACTAGGAGCTAGCAAGGCAGACTGGCACCCAGCTTACCACTTCTGTCGGCGTCAAAGTACCGGAAGGAGTTGGAAATGTTTATAAGGAAGCTGTGCAGCCGCTCAAACTCCTGCATGACAGTGGTTCGGTTGCTTGGCGACTTCAACTTCACTCACCACCGCATTGAAGGGACTAGACAGGGTAAAAAAAAGAGCGGGAGAAGCTAGGAGCAGATACAAAAGCAAACACATGCGGACGCCATGCGACCAAATTTCAACGGCCTTACAGTGGCAGCCTTACCTGCAGGTCTATATGCCCGCTGGCGTCTTTATCATGTAGGCGCATCAGCGCCTGCACTGTCTTCAGCGAGAAGTTGAGCTGGCCCAGGGCCAGGGCTCGCTGGAGCTCAAAAACGTCCAGGGTGCCGCTGCCGTCCCTGTCTATTTGGCGGAACCACTGCACACACGGAAAACTAACCAAGTGAAGCGATCACCTATACAGGATAATAGGTGACACAGTGTACACCGTACCAATTGACTCAGTGGAAATGCTGCTGCCCCTTAGCCACCCTGTTGTCAAACCTAGCATGCAACCCTCACTAAACCAACAAGGCCAACCCCTAGACACGACAACCCTGTGGACGCGCAACAGCAACCCAGTTGATTGTGTGCTGGAAAACATCTCAGGGTTGGGCTGTCGGCAGTGGCATCTCCCACGCACCGCGAGCACCTGTGCAGGAGCCGACATCGTTGCTGAACGCTGTTGATCAAACGCTACAGATCTTGCTTCGCTTGGTAAGGTTGGGCAAGGTTATCAACTTGGACGACGTCGATCACGACAGGAGGGGAAGGAAGTGAAAATCAGAACTGCAGGCTCTCACGAAGTCTGAGCGTGAAGAGTATGTTGCAAACGCGAATCGCGGGCTGTACACGCCAAGGCTGACGCGTGTGGATCCCCTTGGATCCCAAGATACCAGTCAGGTGGCCGCCTGTGCGCGTTCAGGGCCCCATGTGCCACGGCTTTCAGGATATAAGTCACTTCACTGTAAGAACTGGCCAACATAGGTTCGTTGGACTTTGTACCCTATCACTTTGGCCCTTGTTGATTAACTGGGCAGTCTTGCCAGCTACCCAGTGACACTGACTAGCTTGACAACAGGCCCCTCAATATCTTACCAGCCACCCTCAAGCCACTTACACTGGCGCTCTTGACAACAGCAGACGACACTAACACCACGGCCACAAAGAGAAACAAGTAGCGATACCAGGGTGATGGCTGAGTGGTCTGACCAAGGGGTGCGAGAAAAGAGCTTAGCAGCAAGACACATAATGAACAGGAACATACGCTAGCCAAGTTCCAATTCGTGCTTCTGCGCGCTCCAACCATTCTCGCAAGCTGCCCCTCTCACAAGGTCAGAACCGCCCTCCCACCACTCAATGCCTATATCACACACTGCACTGCTACCAGATGATCCCGCTACCCCCCAAAACATCCTCCAACGGGTCCACATCCAGGCAGCGACGCAGGCACCAACAGAGCCCCACCGGTGTCGACGTGTGCCGCCACCCCTTACTTCGCTGCAGCCGAGGGTGCTGGGGCAACAGCTGTGGCGCCAGGGGCAGGCGATTGTGGCCCTTGCGCCCCAGGGGCAGCAGCTGGCGCAGCCGCCGGCGCGGTTGCCGGCGGCGCTGCAGCCGCTGCCATGCGGGCTGCCGCCATGTTGGGTGTGCGCTCCAGGTGCTCAAACTGCACCACGAAGTTGTCCTTGCGGACCACCTCCCAGGTGGTAGGGTCAAACAGGAAGAAGGAGCCGCGCTCAAACCTGCGGCACAACAGGCAGGTGGCGGTTTGGGAGCTCCTGCATAACAATGCTCCAGGCTCCTGGCAGGACTTACAATGTCCAAGACTGGCGCAGTGGGCCCCAAACATCCAGCCAGAATCTGAAGGCCAGGTAGGTGGTATGACAAGCACCAACTCTGTGCACTCTCCAGATACCAAAGACAACAACCTGAGGCGAGGCCCGACGCATGCCTCTGGAGCATTGTGTAGAAGCTCACAGGACCCTAATAGCTCACCTGTCCGTCTTCTGCAGCGGCTCGGTGTTGGGCGCCCGCGTGAGCCAGGCCTTGTACTCCTTGTGATAGTACCAGCCCCTGTACGATGAGGGAGCAGACGCGCCAAGTCGGGCCAAGCTTATGCCCCAGCCAATACCTGCATGCTGATGGTGAGCCCAACACCCACAAGCACAGCCACGCCACGGCAGGACGGCTGCATCGACAAAGAAGAGAGAGGCATACAATGCAACAATGCCAGCTCATTTCTTCCCCCAGCACCCAGCTCACCGGGCCCCCAGCTCCTCTGCTGCATAGAGCTGCGCCTCATCGCCGGGCATTCCGTAGAAGATGTAGAACAGGGTGTCAGGCTGGAACTTCTGGAAGTAGCCAGGCTGTAGCCGGGGCGGCGCGTGGAGGTAGCACTGGGGGACCTGCAGTAGCAAGGAGGAAGGGGAGGGCTCATGTGTGTACCATTCCGTGTTGAAAAAGCCTTGTGCCAGACTTGAGCCGCGTGTTGTTGTTGACGAGTAACTGTAACACAAGCAGCGGACGCCTGCCGAAAGGAGGTGAAAATTGTAGGCATACTTGCTGCCTGCCTGCTTCCCTGGCAATGCATGTCAGGTCAATGATGGCCACCGCCCCGCCGCCCAGAGTAGTCATCTACACCTGCTTCTGTAAGCTTGCATAGGTCCACCTGGCTCTTTATCTTGTCCTTACCCTGAACTCAGGCTCTGGCTTAGAGGGCCCATCAGCCCAAGGGGAGGCAAATGTCTTCCACAGGCTTTCCGTGGAATTAAGGTTCAGTCCCAGCGTGGTCAGGTCGGTGCCCAAAGCCAGTGTGGTGAGGTCCGGATCTGCAACAGAAGAGTACCATGCGAGAGCAGGTGGTTAGTTGTGCGGCCAAAAGCTCGCTGCAAAGAGAGCTATCCGCTCCTGGGACGATGCAACACATAGAGTGCCACCCCAATAACCATGGGCCAAAAATTTGTCATCCTGCGCCTAGGACAAGGTGCCAGGCCTGATACCAGCATCACACTACCCTAGCCCCACAGCAGGCCCCCCCGCCTTGCATGCCCCCAGCACAATGCTGAGCGCCTGACCTGTCATGCGGATCACGCTCAGCAGGCCCAACAGGCCAAAGCGGTCCGGCTGTGGCGCGAGCCCCAGCTTGCCTCCGCCGCTGCCGCCGGCAGCCCCTGCCGCGCCCACCAACCCGCCAGGGCCTCCTCCCGCCCCGCCTCCCAGCACCTTGAACGCCGCAGCCTGCCGCAACTGCTGCTGCTGCAGCCGCAGCATGTCTAGCCCGCCGACGCCTGCGCCCCCAAGGCCGTCGCCGAAGGCGCCACCGGCGCCCTGGCCAATGCCGTCAAGGCCTCCCCTGCCCAGCTGCTGCTGAAGCTGCTGGAGCTGCAAGCAGGGGCACAGTGACTGTGACCGTCAGTGTGACATGTGACGTACCACCCTGCTGGTACGCCATACAACGCCAAGACATGTGACGTAACAACCCGTTGGTACGCTTAACAAAGAAGGATTTCGGGCAAGCGGGGGCATGCACAGGTAACAGGACAGCGGCAGACCTTAGGAGGGATCTAAGGAGAGTGCGATGGACGGTACAATTTGACAGGATACATGGACTAGGAGAGCCATTTTTTAAGGAACCACAGACGGCGTGTTGTGTGTCACATGACAGCAGACCAGCAGCACATGACAACACCAAAGGCGGTGCTTATCGGTTGCAGTGCTTTGCATCGGCACAGCTGTCCCATGCCCAAGCTCAGACATTCCATATGGCCGCACTTCTACTGCCAATGCATGTTCCATACACGATGTGACACACACCAAAAGGCACACCAGCACAACAGGCCCCAACCTGCACTTCTCATATCCGACACCCACGCGCCCAGATAACTGCTACCCTTACCACTCGCAAGCCAGATGCCCCTCCCTAAGCCTCACCGGGTCAGATCCATCCAAGCCACGCGGCTGCTGCGCTTGCTGGCCAGCCCCCGGCACCGCCCCCGGCAGGGCCGGAAAATCCTCCTCTGAAAACCCGCCTCCCGCTCCGCCCGCGGCACCCGGTGGCTTGTGACTCCCCAGCAGCGCAGCAAACGTTTCGCCGCCCGGCCCTGGCTCGCCTCCTGCCGCGCCCCCGCCGCCTCCGCCAGACACATGCCGCTGGCCTGCTGGGGCAGCGGCACCTGCGCCGCTGCCAGGAGCACCCGCCTGCTGGCCAGCACCACCCGTGAGCGAAGGGAAGTCTGCAGCGTCAAAGGCCGGGCTGTCGCCGTTGGCGCCGGCGCCCTGCTCACCGCCTGCCGCAGCGGCCGCTGCAGCCCCGCCCGGAGCGCCGCCGCCCTGCCGGCCCGCGCCGCCAACTAACGGCCCAACTGCTGCTCCGGCGCCCAAGTGCGACGGCGCAGCTTTGTTGATCATGGCAAGCAAGTCGCCAGAGGGACCGCCTAGCTGCCCCCCGCCTGTGCCTGTCCCCAGGCCCGCCATGCCTCCCAACCCTGTGCCCAGCCGAGCTGCTCCGAAGCTGCCCAAGCCCCCAACGCTGCCCTGGCCTCCCGCGCCCTGCCGCTGCAGTGCCGCTAGATTGGCATTGAAGCCTCCCCCCAGCCCTGCATCAGATGGAGCTGAATCCACGTTGGCTGGTGTGTCAGGGTGGGGCCAGGGCACAGCACTAGCAAGGAGGGGTCATCACAGGTAGCTTTCATCAATCACATGTGAAAGCAGAGCCTGCCTGCAAGGCTTGCAAGCCAGGTTACTAAGTTGGGCCCAAGTCTTCAGACACCAGGACAGCCTTCTGGAGGGAGCAGCCCGGGCTCCGCAAGCAAAGGGCGATCTTAAAGGGCAGTACTCCAAGCGCCCGACTGACCGCCAGGTGCGCAGCCAGCAATGTCAAGAAAGCTGCCACATGACAGAATTGGGTAACATCATGTGCCTTGCGAGCAATTACCGTCCCACACCCCCCAGCCGTAAGCTGCCTCGCAGCACCCGTCCCTTGGCAATCATGGACCTACCAGTGAGCCCTCCCATGCCCCCCGCTCCAGCCTGCCTGAGCTGCTGCTGCTGCTGTTGCTGCTGCTGCGCCAGCGTGGGACTCAGCCCCACTGCGCCTGCCAGCCCAGTGCCCGGCCTTCCGAGGCCGTTCACTCCAGCATACTGCTGCGTGCCCAGCCCTGTACGGCCCTGTGCCTGGCCTAGCTACACCACCACCAGACGAGAATCCCCAGTTGCAAGCACATAACGCCCATGGCTAGAAGCGAGGTTGGGCATAGTGGTGCTGCAACGGCTGCCGCACAGCCGGACTAGCATTGGGCTTGTTTTCAACTGGGCAGCACAACAAGGGTATCAACAGGGCGCACCAGCACACTCGCAGCAGCCAAAACCCCAGGAAATGCGAATGTACTTTGGCGTCAACGCATAGAAGGTCTGCAGGGCCGACAGTATGGCTAGCACCCACCTGCTGCAGGCCCCCTAGTGACCCTCCTGCTAGCCGCTGCTGTGCCAGCGTGCCGGCCTGAGAGGCATTGCCGGGGAGTCCCCCCAACCCACTCCTGCAGCCAAGACTTTCAACTTTCAAGCTGTTTCAGCTAACTGCTGGCTGACTAGGTTGCTTGCCAGGCACAACGCAAGTACTCGATTAAATAACTGTCATCGGTCAGGTATGACGAGAAAGCTGGGGAGCTGCACTAATAGTCATATGTGAGGTGCGTTTTGTCAGGTACAACCTCACCTGCCCTGCTGCAGTTGGTTCTGAATGTAGCCGCCTTGCAACGACTGAAGGCCCTGCATGCCGCCCCCCAGCCCTGGAAAGCCTCCCCCGCCGGGTTGCGCCTGTCCACCGGGGTATTGGCCAAAGTTGGTGTTCATGGGCCCCTCCTAGGACAATAAACCCTCACAGGCCCAGGGCCTCTCACACCTGCGCCGTTTACACAACCGGGGTTAGCGGACTCCTAGACTGGGCAGCATCCAGGCCATGTACCCACACATAGAGAAACGGAAAGCGGTTGATCAGTGCAGACGAAAGCAAGCAGCTCCGCTGTACGCCAGTGGCGCCTGATCTCGGCCACTTCAGCAACAAGCACCCTGTGCCCAACCACATCAGAGTTCCCTCAGCTCATTCACGCACCGCATACGCCACAATATTACAAAACTGGGGCTCGGGAAGGAACAAGAGCTCTCCAAATGCACGCCACAGTCGCTTCACGCCCCAAATGTATGCACTTGTTAATTATTAACGTCCAGTTGCAACAAACACACACCTTCCCGGACGATTGACAGCGTCTGAGCAGGGCATACCTAGCACGCCGCATGCGGCAGCAGGCCATCACCTCCCAGCACAAGAAGTTGCAGTGCCTAGATGCATTTCCTCGGACTCCTGGAACATTACTAGTGTGACTGCTGGGTTGCCACAGCCGTAGTGGATACTAGAGAGACTGCCTCCTCCTGCCACCTTTCCCAGCCAAAGCTTTATTTGAACCAGCGTCGGTATGGGGGATAGGTAAGTCGTAGCCTGTGCTGGAACTTGAAAGCTGCACTGTTTATGGAGCAGTCGGAGTGATCACTCATGACGCCCATGCCTGCGGGTTTATGCAGTTGGGAGGACTGGGATGCTGAGGAGTTCACTCCAGCGGTGCCTGGCGCTGTGCCGGCTGCTGCTCCAGCGGTTGACAAGGCCAGGTTTGCGGACGAGGACCAAGGGGAAGAGGATGAGCCCAAGTGGAAGAAGGATGTGCCCAAGCCGCAGCAGGCATGTCGGCGAGGTCATGCACACTGACATGTAACTGCTGATTCGTCCGTGTGTAGGCGTTCGCTTGACAACAGCCTGCCGGCAGGTGTTGCACAATACCAACTGTCATGCTGTCATGGGTTTTCACTTGACATGTTGCGGTAGCTTCACCTGCCTGCAGCCCAAAAAACAGGAGAAGAAATATGATGAAAGCAAAGGCATGTCGTCTCTTTCGCTAGACGAGGAGGGACCTCTGGACGACCCCGAGCTAGAAAGGCAACGGCAGCAGCGGCTGGTGGAGGAGGCGGATTTCAAAGCCACTATGGAGCTGTTTGGCGGTGGTGAGGCTTGTCTCTGCCTGTGCTTATCAACGATGGTGTCCTTGTCGCAAGCTCCCCCGCTCAGCTTGCTGAGCACTTTGTAGGCCTGAGACCGAGCCTTGCAGCTGTCTGTAGCCTGCCCTGCTTTGCATGAGTGCCCTGGTGACTTGCATCTTTGCATTAACTGGGAGATAATCAACTGGTGCGACTGGGTGGTATGCAGGGCGCGAGCTGGAAGGGTTCATCCCCAAGAGTGCCAAGGACTTTGAGGAGTACGCAGCACTGGTGGTACAGAAGTACCTTTTGCCGCAGGTGGGCGCACCTACCTACAAGCACCTGGCACGCATCGTGGCGGCGTGCTGCAGGCGATTGCGGCTCGATGGCAGCAGAGGCAACAGGATGTCCCCCCACAGTGCAGGGGGTCACGGCCGAATCACCTGGATGCATCAATTGCGGACTTTTCGGGGCCGGTGGCTTGGGTGACATCAGCACAGCTGAGCGTGGCAACCACCAGGATCTGTGCAACCAAGCCTCTGAGGACATTAGATCGACTGACCCCACTGCTGCAGGCTAAGAGCACGCATTACAAGCTGCTGGTCAAGCAGCTGATCAAGCACTCGTTGGTATTTGTGTCGGCACAGGACGCTAAGGACATCGAGACCAGCGTGGCAGGTGGGCAGGACGGGGGCTCGCTTGCTGCGCGATAAAGGGGAGGGGTGTGGCTCAGACACTACTTTTGGAGTTTGGGCCCGTGGTAAAGTGAGGCAGCAAGGGCACGTTGCAGAAAGAGGGTGTGCTATAGTTAACGGTATGATCTTCGACCCATAAAGCTTGCCTCGAGATAAGGACCTACGGCCTCACGGACCTAGGCTCCCAGCGCCTCACTTGCATCCCCATTACGTTAGAATTAAGTTAGCGGCTGCTTATCCTCTGGTCCCCCTATCAGCCACCCTCGGTACCTGGGCTGCCAGGGCGTATATGTTATTGAGCATTGCTTGTTATGGGGTGCATGCTGGTCTGCCTTAGGCTATAGTCGTTGTGCCAGACAGCAAGGGTGGTGCCCACTCCGCTACTTCTGTAGGCATTCGGGCAGACAAGCTCAAAGAGGAGAAGGCAGCAGCAGCGGCCGGCAAGAAGACTACCAAGAAAGCGGCCCTCAATGTCGGCAAAAGCGGCGGCTCGGCGGGCCTGGATGACTACAAGTTCGACGTGGCTGACGAGGATGACTATGACTTCATGTAAAGTTGGCAGCTCGTCAGTGTGTTGTGGGGCAGGCCACGGCGAGGCAGGTACTTAGTTTAGGGGATATTGGCAGGTGCAGTAGTCAGCAGCAGGTTGATGCCATGTTAAGACCGGCATGCATTGCTCAGTAGCCTGTATGGTGGCAAGGTGTTCTGTGTTGTTTGCACTGCTCTAGGGCTTACACAGCATTTGCATGACACCATCTTGCTGATAATGAAACGGCCTTCGTACAGTGGAAGAAAGCACAATGACGTGGTGGAAGGGCACATGCATAGCCAACCACCTGATCCTGTGTAACTATGAACGGCGGGACAGTCGGGGTATTTCAGATGGAATGCATGTGACAACTAGGGGTCAAACAGCACTTTGGCGGGCATCCATGAAGAACCTGAGGTCGTTACTCGGCATATCCCCACCTCACCGCTTTGTGAGGGGCAGAGATCACAACCTCGATGGTACAGCTGCCAGCTTACAACTAGACCCAAGCCGAGCCGCAGAGGTAACTGTCTGCAGCCTAGGGAGCTCTAGCATGCTTCATAGTTCCCATGCGTGCCACTTGTGCCTGCTCTCTTTACGGCTGCCCCTCCACATAGTTATATACATCCACTCCCCGCTTGAGCAGCACCTTCCTTACTTCAGCTTTGGCTGCCTCCTCTGCTTGCTTGTGCCGCGCAGCAATGTGTGGCAGCGGAGTATCCCTGCAGGCAAGGCAGTGAAGAGCCGTCCAGACTGGGCAGTGGTTGAGAACAACTCAGCCACTTGGAAATACACGAAGCAGCCGGTCACCCATTTGCATGGTAGGCAGCGGCTGGATGTCTTGCATGCACAGCGAAGAGGAGGAAACCACTAAGTGCCCGTGCCAACATACGGGAAGGCATTCTCACTTGCGCTTCTCAACTGTGGGGGGGCCTGCAGCTGCGCCCGCAGGGTGTCTGTCCCCTGACGCTGCCAGGGGAACCTCCTCGGCCAGGAGTGTCACTTCAGTCCCAAGCTTCCATTTTGGCTCTGAGCTGCTCTGGGGACTGTCAATGGCATCCAGCATCGTCCCATGCTTAGCGGCATACACATCTACAGTGGCACAGCACTCCGGCCCACTCTTGTCATCCCCCCAAGGGTTTGTCTGTCCCTCCATGTGAACTCCTGGACCTGTTGCCGCCTCGCTGGCGTTTCCAGCAAGGTTTTCCCTGTGGACTGCACCTGAGGGCAGGTTTGAACCTACGAGCTCCTCTCTGGCGATGTCCGCGGCAGTAGCTGTCTCCAGCGCGCTTGCTGCTCTGCTATCGCGGCGAGCAGCAGCCGGCCCGCTGTCTGCTACAGCGGCACTGCCAGGGCGGCGCCACTTGGGACTGCTGCACAGGAGGGCCATGTCCTTTAGCTCCTGCTCTGAGGCTGATATCCGCTCCAACTCAGTGGCATAGCGCCCGCTGGCAACGCTTTGTTGCACAGCTTGAAGTTTGAGTTGCTGGCTTCGTGTGGTGCCCATGCTCGGACTACTGCTTGCAAGCAGTGTAGCCTTGCCGTCGCCGCTGCATGTAGCAACGTCGCCCTGTAGTGAACAATCGTGTTGCTGCTGACTCAACTGCTGCTCCTGCTGCTGCTGAACCGTTTTCTCCTCTAAGGATTCAGCCTTGCCACACTGCTGGTCACGCTCTGCATTTAACTCTATACTCGCAGCAAACTCACTCTGGCCAATCGCAGCAGAGTTTCTTGGCGGGCCAGGGGCACCCTGGGTATCAGAACCCCACTCGCAAGAGTATGACTGGGTCAAGCCACCGTCCTGCCATAAGGGATTGCCCAAAGTCCTGTCGGCCAGACCTTCCATAGCAAGGCCAGCACTCCTGCCTGTGGTGCTGCTTCCCTCTGGCAAGGCCAGCTCTCTATCACCATTCAGGGTGCCTGGCGCACCAGCTGTGCTGCGGGCAGTCATCACCATGTAGCGTGGCTCAACTGCCGCACTGACGTCTGCTTCGTAATGCATTTGAGTAGTGGCAGCAGCCATGCTGCCTTGGTTACCGTCACTCCTTTCCTCAATGCGGCAGCTGGCTCCTCCCAGGGTAGCTGCACAGCCCTGGCTGCTTGCAGGCCTGGGGAGGAGCAGCAGCTGCTGCTTAAAAGGCCGCTGCAGTGCGCCTGCAGTGGCTGGACGCAGGGATGCGCCAGTAGCTGGGGAGGTCCGAAGACTGCGACGCCCCAGGGCTTTGTTGGAAAGCTGCATCTCGGCTATCAGCAAGGCATAACGGGCCTGAACAAACAAACGTAAACAGCTTGAGGTCATAGGGCCGGATGGGGACTCCCTTGAAGGTCATGCAGGCCGCTGGCAACGTCACTAGCAAAGAGCCTACTTGTAAGGGAAACCCTTGAGACATAAAACCCAAGCGAGTCCCGTGTCCTCTAGTAGAGCATGACGAGGCAAGCACGATTTCATGTCTTGCAAGGATGCAAGCCCACCTCGGTAGTAGATACAGGGATGGGGTTGGCTAAGAATGCCGTTGGCGAGTGAGCAGGTGATCTCCCTGTATGACCGCCTGCATCTCCCAATGCAGCCTTCTGCCGCTGCTTGTCGCGCTCATAAAATGAAAAAGGCTGCTCTTGAGACCTGCAATTGAGCGATCGGGAGTGCTCATGCATGGACAAGCTCATGCATAACACGGAGGAGAATAATCTTCCATTACGAAGGGAGGCAAGCAGCAGCCCACTCAGGTCCCACCTCAGGAGCTCCACACGCTTCTCATGCGCTTCTGCCCGGCGCTCCTGTGCCCGCTCCATTATGTCAGCAAAGCGTGGCTCAACGCTGGATAGAGGCAGTGGACTGGCCCTGTAGCGGCGCTGCTGAGTGCCTAGGTACTTGAGTGCAAGGTCCTGCTCAGCCTTCACCTGCAAGTCCCAGGCCATTGCAGGTACATATAATCTGGTAGCAAATGTAACAAGGTCCCAAACCCCATGGAGTCAATCGTACACCCATGCATTTCTGTTGGCCCCACTTTGGGGGGACTCAGGCAGCATGGCCAGGTGGCGGTGCGCTGTTAGACTTGACTAGACTAACCCCATGCAGTTATTAGTAATCTACCTTTCACCTGCATGATTGGTTTCAAGCGAACCAAAGCATCCTGCCGTCCTTCTGACGCTGTCAGCTGCTCTCCACAAAATTGTGAGCCCAACACCGCTGCATCCACCACCGCAGGACTAGCATGCTGTGCTACAGGCGACTTCGTTGCTCCATGGCCTTGCTGCTGCTCCCTGCCCTTGGGCTCAGCCGCCCCCGCTGCACAACCGGCCAGACTTTCTGCTGCATCCTGGTTGGGAGCTCTGGCAGCCTGGAGGCCATCATGAAGCAGGTGCTCACCAGCACCAGGATCACAGAACGCTGTGCCTGCAACCAAGCCTGCGCTCACTGCTGTGGTGGCTGGGCATGGTGTTGGTGCTACTTGGCAATCCTGACGAGCCTTCTCAGCTGCAACCTCCTGTTTGGAGGAACTTAGCGCCTTCATTGCTCCCGGATCCTGGCACAGCCCACTGCAAGGCATGCCACTGCAAGGAGCCAGTTCCTGCGTGATAATAGTGTTGCTGCTCGCTGCTGCCTTCCTCCTAGCCGAGGTCCAGGACAGACTTCTGCACATCTCGGGCTCCAGGGACAAGCCTAGCTGTAGCTCTCCTTTGCTCTCCTTGTCAAACTCCTCGCACTGTCTGTTGCCATGCTGGTTAAGATCAATGTGCGGAGGTTGGCTCCTGCTGCACCTGCTGCCGTTTAGCTGTTGCGCCCGCACCGTCTGCTCAAAGCCAGCGACCTGCTCTATTAAAGAGTCTTGCTGCTGCTGCCGCCTCTGCTGCCGTCGGGCCATCAGCTGTGAGAGGCGGTCAAAGTGCTGCTGAAACCTGCAAGGTGGACCTTCGTTAAAGTATGGTTCCGCTCCAAGCAGCCAGTCTGCCGGACGCTGGGTCAAGTGCAAGGCTAAGGACCTATACTCCAATGTCCCTTTGCTTAACAACATCAATGCTGCCACACCAGCAAGTGGCAGCGGATGAGAACAAAGCAGCTCCACCTGTCATGGCTGTACACGGCATCGCTCGGATCCCCAGGCTGCACTTGCGGATTTGCCGTGCCCTGCACATCCTGCAGAGCATCTTCCGCTACCACGCAGGCTGATGGCTGGGATAGCCGCTGCTTGCTGCTGAATACCAGTTTGCTGCTTGCAGCCAGAGAGGTTGCTGGCCCTGTGTTAGCTGCCACTGGATGACCTGAAGCCGCTGCTCTGCTCTCCTGCCCCGTTGTAGCACAGTTTGCAGATCGAGATCGGGAGTCACCGCCCGACCTGTCAAGCACTCGCTGCTGACTGTGCGCCTTGCCGCAAGTTTTTGAGGCTGCACCTGCTGCTGACTTTTGTCGACCCCCAGCATGGGGTTTGGCCTTGGGGCCAGCAGATGGCCGCTCTGGCGCCAGGTGGCTGCTGGGAATGGTAGCATGGCCCTCAGGAATGTCGTCAAACCTGCAGTGTGGCCAGTGCGTAGCAGCTCACGAAATGCAACACAACCCAACTGTTGAAGTAGTGGCCCGCACAATGTGACTGTCCGATTATTGACCGTGAGGAGCTATACTCATGCAGTCAGGGTCCTAGCCAGCAAGCTATTGGTTAGTTGTGGCAAGCAATGCAACAGAAAGGAGATATGGTGAAGTGTACTGACACAGCTGGATGCAGTTCTGCTTTATTGTTCCAACTGACCTCCAGACTTGCTGTTTGATAGCGTGCAGCTTCCCAGCTGCTGGTGGCTGAGCACCGCGCTGTGTATCCCCGCTTGTGGGCCTCGCCTTGGTTGGTACCCCCTGCAGAAACTCTTCCCCCCTTTAGTTGTGCAACCGGATGCCACTGCCTACCTAAACACCTCCAGCCGGTTGCCTCACAAAGTCCACGCATGCCTTGACCTTGCCTGATTGCGAGCTTGTGCACTCTCTAGTCCACTCCTAACACCTCCGCTGCGGCTTCCTCCTTGAGCTGACCCAGAGGCTGCTTGCTCCCTGGCAAGAGCTGCTGTGATGGGTGTCCTAGCCCTGTGCAGTGGAATTTTCTTCAGGGCATTGAGCCGTCTGCTGTTGCCGGGTGCACCTGCTTCCTGCCCTTCCTCTGAGGGGGCAGTTGACTCGTCAGCAAGAAGCATCTCGGCACCCACAGCCTGCCAGTCAGGCCAGGCAGTCATGTCGGTACCGTGACCTGCCTCTGTCATAGCCTGGTCCAGCTCCGGGCCTGGCTGAGTGGGCGAGGCAAAACAGCTGTGGATACTGCTGTCAGGGTCTGTTTCTGTAGCATTGACATGAAGCCTGCTCCTGCGAGCTTGCGGGCCTTCGTCGCCGTCCTCAAAGGAGTGCTCTGACACCATCCTGGCGAGCATGGGGCTACCCAGAGGTACACCTGACAACTCCCGCTGCAGCTGCCCCCTGAGCCGAAGTGCGACGGGGGAAAGAGTGGGGCTGTTCCCAACATCCACACCAGGATGGCAGCTAGTGTTGAGGGCTGAACAAAGCAGCAGCGCCTCATCTGGGGAGTCCTGCTGCTGCAGCTCTGGTGTGTCCAACGTCCCTCCTTGACCCTGGTAGTGTGACACAGAGGCCTCCCTGGGAGGTGACCTGCTGCCGTAGATGTGAGGCTCAGAGAGCTGCTCCAAGGTAGGGCTATATGGCTCCTCCCAAGAGGCCTCGAGCTGCGTGACATCATCTTGCGAGTACTGTGACTGCTGAGACTGGTGCGATGCCTGGCTGTACTCGACTTCTAGCTGCTGCGGCACGGCGTGAGGGCTGCGGTGGGAGAAAGAGCTGCCACTGCGCGCTGCGGAAAAGGTATCAACAGGTATATGGTCTTCAACCTGAGGATCACTGGTGTACGAGTCGCCACTGGCATCTTTGTGCAGTGTGCTGCTGCTGCTGGTGGTAGAGGCAAGGGCCTGCAAGGGTTAAACAACGGTGTCTCCCTGCGCACTGGTGACCGCTATCAGACTGCACGCGGGAGTGTATGCAGTGCTACCTGCTTGACTGCCAGCAGTGCTACTCTGCCCCCCTTGAAGCGAGACAGCAAAGACAAAACGCTCAAGTCCTTGTCTAGTCCTGCCATCGCGCCAGCACTTGCGATGAGGATCAGGCATTTGGTTGCCCTAAATTCAAGGCGTTCTCTGGACCCTGCAGGAGTACGGAGGTCAACAACTTGCCTGGCTCCCGCCGGCGCTCTGGGCCACTCTGCCACATGGAACTTGCTGACGGTGTTACTGAGTACAGGAACTAGACCGGGATCAAACGTCCTTCGCATGAGCCCCTTCATTCAAGTCCTAGGTTGGGCCCTGTTCCCTCGCCCAAGGGGCCGCGGCATTTTTATGATTCTGCAAAGACCATGGCAGGCCAGCTCGAACTGTTGCAGCCCAGCAACGCTGCAACCCCTCAACCTGGCCTGTTAGACTTGCCCGATGTCCTACTGGAAGAAATCTTATTGAGTACCCAAATGACTGACAGGTGAGGTAGCAAGGAGCACTGAACCAAGCCGGACGGAGCCAGGCGCTGAGGAAGGCATGGCCCTTCCCAGCGCCTCTGAGCACAGGCTGCTGAGTGTCGGATGTGACAAACCGACCAATACACGCTTCTGCAGCGCAGGGCAGCGGCTGCATGTGTCAACAGCAGGCTGGCGGCCCTCAGCCGCTACAGCCAAAAGCTGTGGCAGGCTCTCTCCTTGTGGCCAACCAGGGTTGGCCACCTGCCTGCCTTGGGCCGCTGGGGGCAGGCTAGGCAGACCCAGGTGTGGCGTTAACTCCTGTACAGGGATCAAAAGGCCTCTAGTTGTCTGGGTGGCATGGCCAATGGTTCTACGCGACCAACTCGAGGTTGGACAAGGTTACCAGACCAGCAGATATTTATATTCACCCTTGCACATTGCAGCAACTTGCTGCACACTGGCGCCCATGACATTCCGCTGATTGCATCTGCTGCTCGTCCCTTGCAGGTTTCCCACCTGAGCCTTGGGTTGCAGGAAGACGTAACTGCAGTCTCAGTTGTTCGGCCATTCATTGGGAACTGCCTGTCTGTCCTGGGGCCGCGACTGGTGAGCCTTGAGCTGAGCATCCAAACACACATGTTTGACACGCGCGGCCTTGAGGTGGAGGCCTGCACCCAGCTCACCTACCTGTCCCTGAGGGTAAGCCCTTCCTGGATGCCTGGTCGCCAATGCCGCTGTGCACTGACACACTGACACTGAGGTGGGCTATCTAGTGATGTAAGTCCGACAGGTCTCCACCAATATTGCATTCATTAAGTCATACCTTCTAACTTAGCATGTGCCTGTTTCATGGCTCTGCCTTGCCCCGGCATGTCGCTGTAACTCTGCTTCAAGCTTCGTACAGCCATCGAATACACAGTTCCCAAGCAAAGTAACAAGGGTCCCTTACAGGAGTGACCAAGGTTATGCGAGGTTGTGACTTTGCCCGCCCGCTGTCCACTTACTGCTAGCCTTGGCCTGGTTGCAGGGTATCCCGTGGGGTTCAGTCAACATATGCTTCAGGCCGGGCAGCCTTCCTGCCTTCGAAGAGCTCCATGTGAATGGCACGAAGTGCGCTGATGGTCCCACCAGTATCACAGTGACGCCCGACTGTTTCCCTTGCAATGTCCGCACCCTGGTGTTCAAGACGCACAGCCATATGTGGCAGCTGCCTCCTCCTCTATCAGCCTGCCATGCCAAGCTCCAAAGGCTGGAGGTCCTCTGCTGGAGCAGCTTTGCGGGTGCCGCTGTTCCAAACCTGGAGCTCCTGACGGCGCTGCAGGCAAGTGCAGCAGTGTGATCGCTGACAAGTTGGGACAGTGACAGCTGGTAGCTGCTGCTGTAGTCCATGGCAGCACTCTGGACACGGCTCAGCACTGTCGTGAGCGGTCTAGTGTGTGGCCGGTGCACCCCTCACTTGCAAGGACGACTTCTCGCGCTCATCTTACATTGCATATGGCGTGCAGCTGTTCCTCGGTTGACACGCCCCCCTTCACCACTACCACTACCACCTCACCACACACACTCACAACACCTCCTCTCCCTGGTGCAGGCCCTAACCTACTTGCACCTTGCAAGACCCAACTGCAAGAATTTACCTCGGCTGTCTCTCCCGGGAGCAGCCCCTTGTCCTCAGCAGCTTCCAGCCCTCCCGCCCCCGTTAAGAGCTTTGTTGACCCTGCGAGCCTTACGTCTCACCAACCCACCGCTGGGGACGATGGATTTTTCTTGCCAGTAGCCGCCTTACTCAACCTGACAGCCATCCACATCAGCGGGCCAGTGGAAGAGCCTGGCGGCACCCTGGATGTTTTAGTGCCAGCACTACCCCTGCTGCCCACCCGCCTCTGCCAGCTTGGCCTGGAGTGCTTCCGCATGCCGCAGCCGAGGAACCTGGTCCAGCTGGGTGCTAGCCTATACAGCCTTGCCCTTCCCTTGGCGCGCCTGCCAGCCTACATTGAAGAAATCATTAAATCGCTGCCCAGGCTCCAGCGCCTGCTGCTCTCTGGCGACTTTTGCGAGTACCGCTCCTGGGAGGCTGACAAGTGCCCCAAGGTTTCCGAGGTGGCACATGCTGTCGGCTTGCTCGCCGAGATCCCTGACTTGAAGATGCTCTTTCTCAACGCGAGGTTGTATGCAGGCCGCGTATCGTGCATGCACACAAGCAGCCCAGGGGCAGCGCAGATTGATGCTGCGCTGCTTGCCCTTCAAATGGCACGGCCTGGCTTGCAGATTCAGCGGCACTCGTGCGGGCTGCAAGGGGAACAGGCCGGCTGGGCTGTGCCCCGGCCTGCACCCTGCTGTTGGTGTTTGACAGACTAAGGGAGGGAGATGAAGGTCTGATGCTCATTTGGCTAGATGACTGTGCCACGTTCTGTGGTTTTGAGAGATTTCAAGCAAGCTTGCTGCCTCACCTTGGTTTGGCATCCTTGTCGGCTGTGGAGGCTAACTCGAACGTTACCCAGGGCCTATGGAATGTTGGTATGTGTTTGTATAACAGTTGCGTACGGGCTGGCCAGTGCGCAGTGCAGGACAGCACCGGCCGTATCTCAGCTGAACCCTGCTTCCCAGCAGTGGTCACATATCTTAACACAGCCTCCATACATCCATCAAGCCCTTCTCCCACCAGTCAGGGTTAGATTTTTAACTTCTCAGGACCTTTATATAGTGTGCAGGCTGGCCTTGGATATTTATATCTGAGAGCTGGGAGGCTACAAGGTGCGCCCCTGTAGCTAAATCAGCAGCTTGCTCGCTGACTGCCAGCAGTGCTACTCTGGCCCCCTTGAAGCGAGACAGCAGAGACAAAACGCTAAAACTCCCATCTGGCCCTGTCTACTGTGCGAATAGGATTGTAAAAACTAGGAGACCAAGGCAATTAGAAGGGGCACAGGTGGAACAGAGGGTCAAATGTCTCCCGCCGGCGCTCTGATATGGCAGAAACTCATTACATGTACTCCTGCTGCACCCTACCTTCATTTCGAAGGGTGGCATGAATTGGGCACTGCTCACTCAACCAGGCGCTGTTCAGGCGACCAAGTACTAGCGTTGCGCCGCATCAGGATAAAGGACACATCAGGACATCAGGCTTCACCATGGCAGGCCAGCCCAAAAAGCTGCAGTCATGCAACGCTGCAACCCCTAGACCTGGCCTGATGGACTTGCCCGACGTCCTACTGGAAAAGATTTTATTGGCCGTCGGAGTGACTCGCAGGTGAGGTAAAAGGCAGCACTGAGCAAGCCAGGCAGGGCCAGTGCCCCTCCCAGCCCTCTGGGCACAGACTGCTGTGTGTTGGACGACACACCGACCAATAGGTGATTCTACAGCGCAGGGCAGCAGCTGCGTGTGTCAACCGCAGGCTGGCGGGCCTCAGCCGCCACAGCCAAAAGCTGTGGCAGGTTGTTCACTTGTGGCCAACCAGGCCGGGCCAGCTGCCCGCCTTGGGCCGCTGGCTGCAGGCTAAACAAACGCAGGTTCGGCACCGGCATTTAGATGTAGACTCAAAAGTTCCTTGTGTTGGACGGCACGATTGACGGTTGAACGCAACCAGCTTAGTCTGTCGACAATGGTTAGAGATCTGCAGTTGCAAGAGCCTTACATCTGCCCATGAGCACTGCCAGCAACTCGCTGCCACGCTGCCAACTCGTGGCAAGCCGCTGGGGAACCTGCTGCATGTCCTTGCAGGTTTCCCGCTTGAGCCTTGGGTTACAGGAAGGCTTACCGAGCTACAGGCCTTTCACAGTCAATTGCCTCTCTGTCCTGGGGCCACGGCTGGTGACCCTTGAGCTGAGCATCCAAACAAACATGTTCAACACATATGGACTTGGGTTGGAGGCCTCTACGCAGCTGACGTACCTGTCCCTATGGGCGAGTCTTCCCTTGCTGCCTGGTTGCCAAGGCCGCTGTTCATGAAGGGGTGGGCTATCCTAGTCTTGTCGAGTCTGGCTGGTCTCCGCCACTACTCCACTCACTAGTCTTTCCTACAACTGAGGAAAAAGATTTGCTTCTTGGCTCTACCTTGCCCGGCATGGCGCTGGAACCCAGCGGCAAAGCTTCATAGAGCCATCAAGTACCTGCTATAACAGCAATCTGATGTGGGTTACTGTTATGACCTACCATAGCATAACCCAGGCAGGATGGTGACTTCTGCCCGCCCGGTGTCAAGCTATTACAAGCCTGGCCTGATTGCAGGGGATTGAGTGGGGTACACTCAACATATCATTCAGGCCGGGCAGCCTCCCTGCCTTGCAAGAGCTCCATGTGAATGGCATGGAGGGCGCTGAAGGGGCCACGGAGATTACAGTAATGCCCAACGCTTTCCCTTGCAACGTCCGTACCCTGGTATTTGGGCCATACAGCTATATATGGGCGCTGCCTCGTCCTCTATCAGCCTGCCATTCCACGCTTCAAAGGCTGGAGGTCCTTTGCTGGGCCACCTGGGAGGGTACTACTATCCCCTATATGGACCCCCTGACCGCGATGCAGGCAAGTGCAACAGTCCGACCTCATACAAGCTCAGAACAGTGCCAGATGGTGGCTGGTGCTCTAGTTCACGGCAGCACTGTCTACTATGTAGCTGGTGCCTCACTTGCCAAGGACGTCATCTCGCCATGTTGATAGAATGCCTGGGTGCAGTTGGTGCGCCTGTTACACACAAGCCATGAGCATCCCCTGCCATTCCCTCTACTGCAGGCCCTAACTTACATACACCTGGCAAGACCCGATGGTCAAGCTACATCCGCGCTGTCTATCCTTCGAGTAGTTCCCGTCCCCAAGCAGCCACTGCCGCTCCTTTCCCCATTAGGATCTTTGTCGACCCTGCGGGCCATGCGCCTTACCAACCTACCGCTGGGCGACATCAACTTCTTCTTGCCAGTAGCCACCTTGCCCAATCTGACAGCCATCCACATCAGCAGGACCAGGGACAAGGGGCCTGGAGGCACACCGACAGCTACATTGTCAGAACTGCCCCTGCTGCCCACCCGGCTCTGCCAGCTTGGCCCGGAGTGCTTCTGCGTGCCGCAGCCGGGGAACATGGCCCAGCTGGGTGCCAGCCTTCACAGCCTTGCCCTGCCCTTGGCGCTCCTGCCAACCTACATAGGAGACATGCTTGAAGCGCTGCCCCGGCTCCAGCGCTTGCTGCTCGCTGCTTGCAGCGCTTGCGATGACGGATCCACAGAGCCTGGCTATTGCCCCGAGGTGTCTGCGTTGGTACAGGCTGTCGGCCTGTTGGCCCAAATCCCGGAATTGAGGATGCTGTTTCTGGACGCAAGGTTGTATGCAGGCCGTGCATTCTGCAGGCAGTTAATCGGCTCTGGGGCAGCGCAGTTTGGTCCTGCGCTGCATGCCCTTGAAGCGGCACGGCCTGGCCTACAGATTCAGCGGCACTGCTGCAGCATGCCCGAGGAACAGGCGGGCTGGGCTGTGCCCCTGCCTGCACCATGCTTTTGGTGTCCGAGAGACTAAATCTGGAGGACAATAAATTGGCGCTAGTGTTTAGGCTAGAAAACCAAGACAGTGTTTTGTAATTTACTCAAGAGCTTCCGAGCGAGCTGGCTGCCTAAGCTTGGTTTGGCTTTCTCGTCGATTACGAGATTGGCTCGCCCCAATTTGCATTGGAGGCCTCGAGAGTATAGGTATGTGTTATACGGAGGAATTCAGGGTCCGGGCGGGGAGGGTGGGGTGGTGTAAGAGGGTAGGGTGGTCTTTCATTGTAGTTTGACAACACGCTTGCTATGTAAAGCTAGGCGATGTCAAACAGGAACGCCCTTTCAAGCAACTGCTGAAATCCCTGTAAAGAAGGATCATAAAATCCTTCTTTACAGGGTTTTCAGCCACCAACATAGTCCAGGTGTTGCAAGCCCCTTGTGTCTTCTCCCAGCACGCTGAGAGGCCCAGCTGGAGGCGCAGTGCATCAGCTGTGCAGGGCCGAGCCTGGGCAATCCCCAGTGCACGGCTGCACTGGCCGTAGTGCAGCTGAACCTAGCTTCTCAGCACCAATCAGTAGTTGAGTACGACTTTCGAGACAGCAGCATGCCCTATACGCACTTCTCGGGCTCACCCCTTTACCTTGACCCGGACCTTACAGCCGTGTGCAGGACTGACCTTGGAGTTGTATATGTGACATCAATCAGTCAAGGAGGCTACAGGATGGCACCCAGGCAGTGAATGGCAGGACCCATCCGACTGCCAATCGATGCAAGTTGCATGCAGTTCCCCTTTCCTTGTCACTCAAAGCACGCAAAGCAGGTCATGGTTTCGTTGCCTAGGAAATGTCTCCATTTACACGGAAACACAATCACAAAGCTAGGGTAGAGACGAAGTTCAAACGTAGCATACCTGTGCCGAGAGTATAGTTTAGCCCCTTGTCATCTCAGGGTTGGGCCGATGGCGTTGTTCTGGTGTGAGATAGGGGTAGGTCATGCTTGATTCAAAGTGCTAGCTGCTGGTTGACAGGATGGGGGGAAAGTATGCTGAGGCAGCCCACGAAGCCTACAGGGCTGTGGAGGAGACCGGCCAGCTGTTTGAGTGTGTCCACGCCGGCAACGCCTTGGTCTACGCTTTCCTGCTGTGAGTCACACCGGCTGACTTTGGCCCCGCTTCAAGCTGTTGTGAACCAACAGGCACCTTATGGAGCGCAAGCTACTTCTGAGTAGGCTGGACTGGGTTGGCCTAAGTGTACGAGAATAAGGGACTCGCTGCAAGTGCAGGGAGGTGCGCAAGGTACTTCAGGCGAGCGGTGGAGGTGGCGGCTATGGCACTTCCCATCAGGATCGCTTCCCTATGGCTGTCAAGCGAGCGGCGGAGGGCGTGAAAACCTGGCCCCTACGCATATATGATGCGGCCTCAGCGCAGGAGGCAAAGGGCGTTGGTGCCCAGATAGCAACGATAATTGTGAAACACCTCTTCAAGGCATACCCGCCGGAGCCTCCCGCAGAGGAAGAGCTGGAGGAGCAGCGGGCACAGAAGGCAGCTGCTAAACAGCTTGAAGCACAGGTGCATAGGAGGCGCCGCACGTGTTTGCTGGCTGTATGGGTGTTGTATGGCCTCTGGATGGTTGATCTCAACAGTCACACTCCATGTGCTTACTACAATCGTCAGCAGGCAACATTGTCCTTATCATATGCATGGCCAGCACCTTGCAGGTAACTATGGCGAGAGGCATCTTGTTTGTGCAGACAAGGAAGCGCAAGGCTGGCCAAGGCAGTGGCAAGGTCGCTGTTGGTAGTGCAGCAGAGGTAGCAGCTGCAGCAAAGGGGCCGCAAGGGCGCGTTGGTCCCTCGGCTGGCGCTGCCGCTGTTGGTGAGGATGAAGGTGCTCTTCAGGCGGGAGGCGGTGGCCGCAAGCGGGCGAAGGCTGCTAAAGAGAAAGTGTCCAGGGAGTACATCCCGAAAATTGGAACTGCCAATTATGCCTTCCTCATTGTCCTCCTGGAGGTGCGGATTCAACCCATAGCAGTCAGAAGCTGGTTTGCGAATGGCTTGGCTGAGCAAATGTGGAGCTGCTGAAATTCCTCGTTTGCAAGGCCTGGGTGATCGTGTGGCATGGCATGCTGCCTCTGACGAAACAAGCGTAGAAGTCCAAGGATTGTCTGGCTCACCACTCATATCGCTACATGTGTTTGCCATATTTGTCATATGTGGTTGCAGGCCCAAAAAGGGCCCTCAAAGGCGGACTTCCTCACTAAGGCAGAGCTGATGCTGCGGGCTGAAGCTAGCGGGCTTTCTAACAAGCCCATCTCCGGCGAAGGTATGGGTGGCACCTGCGCTTGCTGTTGCGACTGAATTCTGTGTTCGAGGACTCACCAGGCTTGACTAGGGTAGGCGGCGGAATCATGGTGCGCCAGAGACCATGTAGAATACATGGTGGGGTTGCGATGCACCTGTGGATTGGATATATTGGGGGTGCAAGACCCTAAACTGTTGGAAAGAAGCGGCCACATGCCTGCCGTGCACATCCCCCGTTCAGGAAACCCAGCACACGGGCAAGGTAACCCTCAGAACTACTACAATGGGTGGAGCTGCTTTAACTCGCAGCTGGTGAATGCACACGCCCTGGCCATGACATACAGCAATCCCAAGAAGTGCGCGCTGACACCAAAGGTGTGTATCGTTTATTGAATGGAGGAGAAGGACCTTACGTATGTGCTGGGACTGCTAAGTGGCTAAGTCTTGTTGAGAGCTTGATACTCTAAATTTTAGGCCGGATAAGGGACCTTCCTGGGTCCTGTTCGCCTGCTCAAAGAGAAGGCTGGTTCCTCACTGCTAGCAGCGCAGATCCCATGTGTGACCGTGCTGCAAGGGCTACAGCATTCCCATGTCGCAGGGCGTAGACCTAGCGGAGCGGCTGTACCGGCATGCCGTGGACAGCAACCGCTTGGCCCCCATCCCTGGCATCCCCAGCACGGGCCCTTTCCTCTTCCAGCTGGCCTGCGAGCCTGCCGAGGCGCCAGAGCCGCAGGGTCACAGTCGCTGGGAGGCACCCGGCTCGTCAGGCAGGCCAGCTGCGGGTGGTGAATTGGGAGCAGTAGTGGCGGCGGCGGTGCAGCGGCCAAACAAACCCACAGCAGCACACCAGCGAGGAGGCGGTACAGCAGCAGTAGGTGCTGCTGCCAGGGGAGGAGACATGCTCAGCGTTCCTGGGACCGGGATTAGAGATTATCCCAGAGGTGCCACTGAACTCACCGCAACAGCACAGGCCGCTAGCTACCAGTACATGGACCCTGGCATGCCATGGGTAGTGCCAGCTAGGGCTGATCCCCAGACTGGTGCAGCAGCCATCGCAGCAGCTCTGGCGGCAGCCGGCATGCCTGCACTGCGAGCCGAGCCTGCATCTCACAAACCTGGCACCACAGTAGCCGCTGCTGGTGCACCACGGGAAGCTGCACAGGTGCCGGTGGGTGGCGCTCGCATCACCAACACGGTCGCCGCTGGTAGGCTTAGCCAGCAGACTGCGCCCAGCCAAGTGGAGGTGGTGGATCTCTTAGACGATGAAGATGACCTCCCACCGCTGGCAGCCAGGCTAGCAGCAGCAGGCATAGGGCCTGCAGGGCCTCGGCTACAGGGTGCCCAGGCTGACAGCAGCGGTGCCATGGCGCGAGCCAACAGAGCATTCGCAGGTGCTGTAGAATGCAGCAGGGAGGGCGACGTGGCAGCATTGATGGACATGGGGTACAGCCGCAAGCATGCGGTGAAGGTGAGGCCACGACCTGCTGGTGACCTCAGGGCAGGGTTGGGACCAATAGGGTGCGTTATGTCTCTCAGGAGCTAAAACTTGGTGCCCATGGTGGCTGTATTTGCCGCGTCCATGAGCCGATCCGCACATTCCATTTGACATTGTGAGGTCTATGCCAGACATTGGGGCGTAGTTTGTTGCGTGACGCACTGTTCGGGATCGTGTGCCACAGGCTATGCGCCGTGCAAGCAATGTGAGTGAGGCGATTGACATGTTGGATGACCTTAGCTCCTCTGAGTCGGAGTCGGAGTCTGAGGGCGGGAGCCCAGCTTTTCATGATGCAAGCGAGACACTGCCTAACGGTGAGCTGAGCTGGTGAAGCCTGCGATTATCTACTTTTCTGGACAGCTCGCTTTTTAAAGCTGCAGTATGAGGGCTCTGTGGCTCTGCTTTGGGTAGTGGAAGCGACCTTTGGCAGCCTGGGGAGATTTCCTTTCCCATGACATCTTGCTCTGTACCTAGTTGATGTTTACTTCCCACCTTCTACTGACTCGCTCAATGTTCGCTGGGTGCAGAGGGCCCCTTAGGCTCAGACTCTGTGGGGCACAAGCCCGCTGCTCGTGCAAGTGGCTGTGCCATCCCGGACCTTGACCAGAAACACTACGGAGGCCAAGCTGCTGGTTTAGCACCGCCTTCCCTTGACGAGCTTCGCAGTCAGCGCTTACAATCGCTTGATGGGCAGCAACAACAAGAATATTACCATCAGCAGCAGCAGCAACGGCAACAGCAGCAAAGGGAGCAGCCTTCCCATCTCCTTCCGGCAAGAGCAGCACCGCCGTTGGGACCTCGGCCAGCCGAAGGGCCTCTTGCGGAACAAAGAGCGACAGCAGCAGCTGGGCCTGCCCGAGGCCACATGCGCTTGGGTTCTCAGCAGGGTGGTGCCGGGGCCGGCAGGTATTACATGGGTTCCCAGCAGAGCACGGATTTGGATGGCGTGGACTCGGACGGCTTCTGCAGCCAAGTTGGCTTGGCGGCGGGGCCAGCTGTGCCCCTCAGCAGGGCTGGCAGTGGGGTTGCCCTGGGTCCTGGTGGGGTGCCAAGGCCTGTGGCGCCGGCTGCAGCTGCTGTGCCCCTCAGCAGGGCCGGCAGTGGTGCAGTGGCGGCAGCAGTGCCGGTAGGGGCAGCACAGTCAAGCCAGCAGGGCGCAATGGGCAGCGGCAGCATCAGGCAGGAAGCGGGGGCCCTGCGCCTGCCTCCCATCCCAGCTGGCAGGACTTTTGCGCAGGAGTATGAGGTGAGACAGCTGGGCTGCACTGCGATGCTGCTGCATGCCACACTGCTACACTTATTTGATGTTGGCTAGCTCTGGCGAGCGATGCTTCCGGAGTAGTCCTGGCACTCTAAGTTACTGCGTCGTAGCAAGTTGATGTCAAGGCATTGGCATCTTCGGGTGACTCTAGTGAATGCATTTGTTTGCAGGTTGTTTTCGTGGTGGATGGCCGGGAGCAGTACAGCCGTTACAACGTGCAGGGGAGGCACACATCACTTGATGTGAGTCGTTCCTGACCCAAACGGGAGAGTATGCGCTGTGATGCGGCCTTTCCCTTCTTGGGCGCCCTGCAACAGTGATATGAATTTGATTACAAGTGACCAAGGATTAGTGGCAGCGGCACATAGCTGCATATTGAAGCAGCCACCCAGCCCAATTCTCAGCTGCCCCTGTCAAATGCTGTAGCCAGCCACATCTGAGAGGGAGTGGTAGTCTGCTTTGTGTAGGACCACATCGTCCAAATGCAGCGGGCTGGCCTGAGGGTGGAGCGGCGGCAGTTGAAAATAGGGGACGCCACTTGGATAGCTCGCTCCACGTGAGTTCAGCGCAGCTCCCATTGGAATGGAGTACGAACAAGTAATGGCCTGTCGCTGTGTGCTGAAGCCTCACTGCAGGAGCCCACAGCCTCGCATAACCCTCTCTTTCGAGTTGCAGGAGCAGGAGCCAGCCAGTGCGGGAGTATGTGCTTGACTATGTAGTGGAGCGCAAGTCTGTGGAGGACCTGGCCAGCTCCATTAAGAACGGCGATCGCTACAAGCGCCAGAAGGTAATGGAGATATGTGAGCTATGCCAGGGACGGGCCGCTGGTGCTGGTCTTGTCTGTATCACATGCTTGTGTTGATCAATGGTATGGTGGCTTGCGTTGACCTTTTGCCTGGGGGGCAGTGTTGCCATTTGTTCCCTGAGCCGGAGTTGCAGGTAGCGGACTGGGTGCATGCGTCCAACTTTCTATCTTTGCTGCTGCCTGTTGCAGTTCTGGCTGCGCAAGTGTGGGCTGCGGAATGTCTATTACCTCGTTGAAGGCGACCCGGACAACTTGCCCCCAACTGTGAGATAAGAATAGAATTTTTAGTACCCCTGCTTTCAAAGGAGTGGCAGCTGCTGTTGAGAAGGTTTGGCTAGATGTTCACAGTGGAGCACTTGTGCTGCCGCCCCGTTCTTCCCTCGTATGTTCAGCGGCTTCAGTGTGGCAGTAGCAGCAGATAGTGGTGGTGATGTTGCAGTAGTGGTGCTTGTATGCAGGTTCTAGCTCTTCCCAAGGTAAAAGAGGCTCGGACAGGATTTGGTGCTGCTGCTGCCCAATGCAGGAACAAAAGGGAGTCAAGACCTCTGCAGCCTCCATTGAGGTGCTGGATAAGTTCCGGGTACTGCGCACCAAAGGTGGGGTGCTGCAACCTGCGGCCAGCGGGAGTGGCTTATGCAGCTGACAGCAGTTGGATGAGACACCCTGTGCGCTGGAGATTAGATGAGCATAGGCCAGGCAGTGGAGTAGGAAGCCACATCAATAGAGTTCCACGTCCTTTCCGTGAATCTTCAGTACCTAGATCTTCATGCCATGCAGGTCACCATGAGACGTTCAGGATGTACCAGGCGCTGTCACGCAAGATCGAAGCCATGTATGGTCCAGCGCAGGGCGGCACCCCAGCAGGCCCATCAGCCGGCGCCGGGCAGCTGATGACTTTTGGACAGTGGGACGCCCACATGACGCGCATCACTAAAGGGAACACCACACTGCACGATGTTTGGGCGCTCATGCTGGCAGCAGTGCCAGGTGAGGCCGGCTATGCACCAATCACCCTGCCTGTCCAGGGCTATTGGGTGTGTACCATCTCTGTCCTGTGTTCTGGGTTGGGGGTACCAGAATACCCCTGTATCCTAGCAACTGGAAGCACGCCCACCATCAGGTGCCTATCACAAGGCCGACTGTCAGCTGTCCCGCTGTCGTTTGGTGCACAATATGGCCATGTGGCGCACCCTTGTGTTTTTCTGTGGCCGGGTGCTATCTGGCGGCCTTGTAGTTGTGGAGTCCAACGCGCCACATGCCAGCCTGGCTGCCGCAGGTGTGGGTCCGGAGGGTGCCATGGCCGTGTTGCAGCACTACCCCACACCGCTGTCGCTGTACAACAAGTACTGCCAAGTCCTGCGGGAGGCTGCGGCACGACAGCAGGACGGTCGCGCCGCTGCCCACGCCGTCCTGCTGGGCCTGCGCCGTGACGGGTATGGCTGCCGGCCGCTGGGCCCTGAGAAGGCACGGCGGGTGTTTGATGCCCTGTTTGCACGGGGGGGTTGGAACCTGACGCCCCGGTGAGGTGACTGTCTGTGCGTGCATTTGATGGCTGTGATGAGCGGAGAGTGCACCGGCATGCCCTTGGTGTGTTTTGACCGAGGCCTTGCAGTGCAGCTGCTTGTCTTCAAGACATTGGTGTTAGGGCATTTCTTCTGAAGGGTCTGTGAAGGACTACGCTTAAAGATCGTATACAGGATGTAGGATGTCTTGCTCATTGTGTGTCTGTATTCCCTAACTTGCTACCGTTCTTGCCAGTACCAGCCTTCGTTGTGTTTGTACACTTCACTCTGCATACAAGGAGCTCCGGGCAGCATGCCATGGCAAAGCACTTGTACTGAGGGAAGGTAAAAGCAGCATTCTTGCCGTGTAGTGGTGGCTTTACCCAGCCTTTCCTCTTAGTCTCGCTCAACCCTGCTTCTTCTCTCAACTTGCAAAGGTCAGCTCAGCCTTGAGGTTTGATTGCTTCGGTATCTCAACTGGGCCGACATCGCCAGTTGCACACTTCACCCTCCATGGTTTGTATTGTCAAGACACCACAACATACCCATAGACCGCACTTGCGTAAAAACACCAGAAATAATGCCTGGGCATGCATGCCACTTAGGCAGACTCATGGAGCACCTGCTGCAATTCCTCGCGGGCTGTTCACATTGCCTACCCAAGTTGTGCCTAACAAACAAAAAGCAAAAAACTTTGCTAATAAGATACATTCTGCATCCAGCCCTGTCAGTCCAGCTCAACTGTCACTCCCTGTTCGCACTACCTGCCACCCAAGCTAATAAGCCATAGGCATGGTTGCATCTACTTCCCCTCGTGTCACAGTGGGACGCGCGAAAACTTTTACGTATTTGTTAACAAGCATCCAAAGGGATGCACACATAAACAAGGGGATGCAGACTCAACACGCTTCCACGGCCTAACACACGCAAACATCTACAATCTGTCCGAGCACTGCTCACGCATTGCTAGCAAAGACGTTGATGAAGTGATACACTCCATCTTCATCTCTAAGGGCCACCTCTGTCCCACAGGAGGCGCACTCTACCGGGTGAAGCACCTCCCCTCCGTCTTCAGCATCTGTCTGCCCCATACCCTTTGCATCCTGCCCTTGCTGCTGTGGCTGCTGCTGTTCCTGCAGTGGTTGCATCTGCCCTGCTGCCTGCAGTGTCGGCGTTGCTACCCCCTGTAACTGCTGCTGCTGCTGCTCTCCCAGGACTGCCGGAGGTACCTCATTTAGCTGCTGGCCTTGCTGCTGTCGTCGCCGCTTCTTCTGTCTTGCTGGCTTTGTGGGTAACCGAACAACATCTTTGGTCAACACCCTGCATCAACCCAATAACTTCAACTGACTGCACCGCAGCATGAAGGCCTCTCTTGCTGGTGCAACTGCTGTGCCTTGGAGTCAAGAAGACCCAAGCATGATGATAGCGTTTGTCAGGCGGCCAAGCTAGCACATACTCACTTGCAGTTCATGACGAACATGGCGCGGAACTGGTTCTCGTAGCGTGCGTGCTGCTGGCAGTCGATGCAGAGGGTGGTGAAGCAGAGGGGGCAGCTCAGCACAGCGTCCGACATGTGGCCCCGGCGGTGCTTAGCCATCCACTTCTCGTCCTTCTCATCTGCCGCTGGGTCGTAAAACTCAGGTGGAGTCAGGTCCAGCCCAAGCTCAGCAGCATCTTCATAGTCTGCATGTTGTAACAAATCTTAATGCAAACTCGCCCAAGCTGCTGGGACGTCGCAGTAAGGCAGCCTTGCTAGCACATGCAGGGGAGCAACCACCAAGAAGCATGCAGTAAAGCAGCTGGGCTCCGTGCCTGCCTGGCCTTCCATGGCAAACTCGTCCTCGTCATTGCCACTTAAGGACTGCTCGGCATCACTTTCTGACGCCATGTGCCTTTGCCACAGCTACAAGGAGAAAGCTAGAACAGCAACAACTTGTGAGGCTCGCTGGAACGGCACAAGGGGACCTTGTCCAAAGCAACCTTTCTGCCCTCCTACTGCAGAGCTATGTCTTTGATCGGGGCAGGTCATGACTAACTATGACGGCCAGGGCGCAAGTTTTAAGATCTCCCAAGACGAGATCAGTTCAATTGGGGACCTTTGAAACAAGGATTAGTTCGTCACCAAAAGATTATGACCCTCCCCCTGCCTGGTACCGTATATGCCAAGGATTTTCGACAGCCTGGGGCACAGGATGGGACGAACAAACCCTTAAAACTGCTACAGGTAAGCTTGTAACTCAATGCTTAACCACCATACGCTGGCAAAGGGGCTCTCTGCTGTCATATCATCACATCACCGTGGCGGCACTGCATCCTTGGGTACAGTGGAACATAGAGCGGGGCTACCAGCTTCCCGGCATCATAGAGGAGTTGAAGCACATAGATGCTGATATCATCTCCTTGCAAGAGGTCGATGTCGGCTGCGAGCGCAGCGGCAGTGTCGATACAGGTGGGCCTGCGGCAGGTAGCTGCACCATTGTGAACTCCAGAAAGTCATCGGCCCTGCCATATTGGGCATCACAAAGGAAAGAAGACGCTCTTCCTTACCTACCATGATCGTTGTGCAGGCGTTGCGATAGCGGAGGCACTGCAGCTCAACTATCTATTCCTCTGCGAGTTTGAAGAGCTGCACTCGCCGCTGAGAGATGCCAAGTCCCAGGTTGGCTACACCTGGCTTAACAGCAGCAGCGAAAGAAACGGCTCCCAGCCTTGCATTGTGACATTATAGCGGCCTGACTGGGACTGAACCCGCAGCTGCCCTGGCCAGCGAGCATGCATGTGGCAAGAAGGGCAAGCGGGAGAAAGCTAACACTAAATGCTCCGTTGTGTACAGGGTGGAGGAGTGCATGGCAACGCAATACTGACCAAGTTCGATGTGCTGGAGCATGGCATTGTGGAGCACAGGTTGGTAGCCTGGGCATTACATGCTTAGCCTTCTGCTGTTGCCCTCCACTACGGAGGCCAGGGCCAATTACAGGTCTCTGCAGGTTTTGCACTTCCTAGGTATGCCCAATGAGAGGTATCAACGATGCCGCATCAGCAATCCCAGGTTAGAAGCCACAAGAAATACAAATTGAGCACGCTCTAAGCCATCAGTTGTGCACTGCACGACTGGCTGGCAGCCAGTGGCCAGGGCCCCTCAGGGTTGCTAGCTAGCTGCGAAACTGGACTGCCGGTTTAGTTCAGCGACCTGAGCTGCATGGGCCAGGATGATGCTCGCTGTGTCCTGTGTCGGGCAGCTTTCTGCCACGTCTGCTGATGCCTGGACCTCAGCACGAGAAACTGCCATCGTCCCTCCAGGGCCCCTACCAATGCTCAGCTTTCGCATCAGGCACTTCAGCAGCCCACCAAGTCTGCTCTGCTGCTCTCCAGCAATAGCCGCCTCCCTCTCCTTCACCCCCTTGGGACCTGTCTGTGGCTGCTCTATTTCAGTTGTGCATCCGTGCGGTATTTGCAGCCCTTGCAGCACCCCTCCTTGGGTCACTGCTGGTGTAGCTGGCAGATAGATGGTGAAGCCGTCGTACTCGGGGTAAGAGGGCGCTGCAGTCATCCAGAAGATGCTGCCTGCCATGGGGCTGCCGTCCTGCATGAGCTTCAGCACCCGCCCCAGCACCTGCAGCCCTCACACACAGGCCTTGCAGTGTGGGACACGCGCCCAGCAATGGCTGCATGGCCATTGCATGGCATGGGGGATTGTGATGCACCCCAGGTCACACCTGTAGTGCCTTGCAACGTATGTGCCTGTGCAACAGGCCTGTGCAACAGGCCTGTCCTTGGCTCCCATGCATGCCATATTCCTGGCACCAGGCAAACCCTGACAGTCTCCAGCGGTTGAGAGCCAGTCTCAATGTTGGCCACTCTCGCCAAAAGGCATCAAATAAGGCACGACCCCCAACTCACTGTGTCGAAATAGCCAGCCCTGCTCCCAGGATCCTCGCCAGCTTTCTTGCCAAATTCAGAAAGAACCAGCGGCTTGCCTAGCTTGCCAGCCAGCTGGGTGTGCACATCCAACCAGCTGAGAGCAAAACGCAGCTTGGCCTGCAGTCAAGCATTGGCTGGAAGCCCTATAGTAATTTCACTCGCCAGGCTTTGGGAGTCGCGCATTCCAGGCCTAAACCACGGTATGCAATGCACTTGGTCTGGCCTACCTCCTCAGCAGCTTTGGGCAGCCAGAGGTCGGGGTAGAGGTGGCAACAGGCAAAGTCAATGTGTGGGCTGTGTGAGTCGTGGAGGAAGTCACACCCAGTGAAGTTGCAATCGTAAGGGTTGCAGCACTGAGAGCCTGCATCAGGCAACAGACATGTCAGCGGCAATTGTCTTGTAGAGGCTGTGCACCCGGCATATAGCAGGACGCACCAACGGCAATGCAGGATATGAATGATGCAAGGAGGCAATTTTCTTGAAGGCTTCATCAGCCCCTGGCACGGATACTCCTAGGAAGCGTGCTATTGAATGGAATCAAAAGCGGAAGTAGCCGTTGAGCGGTTGCATAGTGATGCCTGTAAAAGAACTCCTCTGGCCACCCAGTGACAGCGGTTTGGGCTCTGCCTGCCTATGCCACCTGGGGTTGAGGGTCCAAGGAAGCCCTCACAGTCGAGAGTCACAAGGTGGTTAGGGTCGACCTGTTTCACAAAGTGGGCTGCCTGCAGGGCATTTCAAGAATTCCCTTGCCTGCGAGGAGAGTCCGGAACTTGCCGCCCACACGTTTTTCAGAGGGGTTGCGACAGGTGGGCGGGTAGGAATATGCTGTGAGAATGGACCAGACCACAAGAGGTGTGATGTGCAAACTGCCGTCACCGAAATGCCTGCGGCTGTGGGCAAGGCGCTCACAGAGAATCCACCGACGCAGCTGTGGCTACCTAGCCTGCATGACACCTGCTCTGCCCAGCAGGCAATGGTGCGGCAGTGATGGTCTCCATTGCACTGTGGCTCGTTGGCTAGACCCCATCCAAGAATTGTGGGATCATCCCTGCAAATCCAGCGCATGACGGAGAGTCAGCCCAGACCAGGAAGTAACCGAGTCAGACCACATGCATGGAAAGCGCAAGGGGTTGGTGCCAGCCAGGCAGGCTGGCAGGTAGGCACCGGCTGGCTCTGTTGCCGCAGGTGCAGATCTCGCTAAGCAGCCTGCCTGCAAATACCTGTAAGCCCTGCCTGTCATAACATTTACTCTCAAGAGGATGGTGGTTACAAATATTCGGAACATCTCCTGGCAGGCGCCATCAGTGTAGAACTCTTCAGGCCGGCATCCCTCCTCGGGCAGCCCTTGCTGCTGTCGGCTCCACCTGTGGCAGCAGTCGTGGAGATCTGCAGGTAGTTCTTGGTAGGGCTCCTAGTTGCACAGTGTTATTGGAATGCTGGAGGAGGACGGGAATTGCTGATATGCACAGTGCCATCACATCTGTCGACGATGGCAGGGAAAGCTAGGGCTTTGTAATGCTTGTCATCTCAAGCCCGTCAATGCCCTCGCTCAACATGACTTGCACATACGTGACATACTGCAGCATGCCGCCATAGTCCTGCCAGTAGTTGGTGAGGTCCAGGAGCAACTTCAGGCCACGCTTGCCAGCCTCTGCCACCACAAAATCGAGTGCCCTGAAAACTGACTCCGCGAACTCCCCTGCAGCCCGGCGCAACAAAGTGGAAGTATCAAAACAGTATATGCAGCTGGGCATCAGCACGCATGCCAACTACTGGCAGTGGCTGGCCACTAGTGGTGACTGGTTGGATGCAGTGCAGCATTGGGCGGCAAGCGGCAGGCAAAGGGAAGGGTTTGTCAACGTGCTCACCTGGCTGGGTTTGTAGAGCGTTCCACTGGCTGGCACCGTCGTTAAAAGCCCATGTGCGCACCACGGTAAGCCCAGAGGCCGCAATGCTGTTAAGCACCCCTGTAACCTCGTGCACCAGTCCTGGGTCAGCTGCCCTGGTCTGCATGCATGACGTGGACCCCCTCAGAACTTGCTATTCGTAGCACCTCCCGGTCGCAAGTCACTGGCACAGGCTGTCTCCTTCGACGTGCCCTGGTCTGTCACTTGCAGTGCACTCCCTCTTTTGCACTCTCTTAGAGCTGGACTGCAGGCTTGCTCAGTTCTGTCCAGCCTAGCAGTAGTGCCTGGCTGCAAGCTCGTCCCTGCTGCTGTAAGCAATGGCAAGCACGGGGGATCCCTTCCCAGGAAGGCTGTATTGTGTACTCAGGATGCTCAGGCAGCCTGCTTACCAAGAGGTAGTAGCAGTTCGCTCCACAGAAGTAGAAGGGCTTGTCGCCCAGCGTGAAGTGCGTGCGGTCGTTGCTTACCCTCACAAACTCCGAGTCAGCCATGGCTTTGAGTAATAACAACATGAGAAGCGCAGGGCAGCGAGTGAGCAAAAGCAGTGGGCAGCGCGCTTGTGCCACGCTGGACCTTGGACGGGCCAAAGCTGGTGCTCCAGGCTAGCTCTGCAACATAGTTACTAACAAGCCTTCTCATCGAGCAACATCATGTTGCTCGATGATATGATACGCTGAAGCATGGCAAACAGATTTGCTCTTTCGGGTGCCTTGCAGGATGTATCCCGTGGACTGGAATGACCCACAGCACTCCTTGGCCAAGAAGGAGCCCAGGCATGGGAGGCGCGCTGTGCTGAGAGCTACGTTAGACACACCGCAGGTTCCTGCCTGCTATTTGCCTTGCCAGGCTGCTTGTACAGATTGAGCTTACTGTGCTTGCTGCCTGTAGTTTGCATGCGGCATGGACAAATGGGATACAGCTGCAAAGGCTGGGACGCAAGCAATTGTGGTGTGTGTTCTCGCCAATGGGAGGGGAGGAGTTTCCATGAGATTTCATACTACTAGTGATTAGTGCCGCCACTGGGTTGTGTTTCTTGCCCACTGCTTACACTGCCTGTACGCAGGGTCCTCTGGTAGTATATTGCGCTCACCTGGAGGTCTTCTGTGGGATGCTTGCAAGGATTTGCCAGCTGGCAGACATTTTCTCGGATGCCAGGCGCATGGTGCAGCAGGTATGTAAGATGCAATGTGACTTGCGGCGATGTTCTGTTGGCTGCGCTGCACTCAGGCTGGTATCAGTGTATTTTCTGGTGCTTCATGTCACAGCGCATGGAGCTCCTATGAGACTTTCTGATGGCGCGTGGGTTGATGAGCTCGCATCCTAGCATGCATATGTCGAACCACAAAACCCAAAACATTTACTGGGTTTCTTGCAGGGTTACTTCCACCAAGCCATCCTCGGAGACCTTAATACCATGGCGCATGGCATAGCTCGGTTATCACCTAACTACTGCGGCGACCGCATGCGATTCAGGTGATGCTAAGTGACGTCAAGTGCAGAATGGCCCGTCAGGCTCAGCTGGGATCGAAGTGCAAGTGCTTAGGAGGCCAGGGTCTCAGACACACATCACTTCTTGATATGATGAGTTGACACCATTGCAAAGTGAGGGCGTGTTAGGCAGCGCCTAATCGCCAGAGTCCCAAAGTGCTTTTATGGAAACTCTTATGATGTTGCTGTAGGTCCCTTGGCATGGATGAAGCTGTCGTTTGGGAGCAATATGTAATCTCAGCGCTAGACCCTGCTTTCGATCCACAGCAAGACAGGCAGTTGGCTAGCCTGATGAGAAAAGACGGGTCTGCATCTTGTCAGACACCACGCTCAAGGCTCATGATGGACTCACAGCCCAGCACTGCAGTAGGCTCAGCAGGAGTGGCAGACAAGAGAGCCACGGTGGCGCTTGGTACAGTCAGTGCTGTTCCTCCGGTGGCAGCTGCTGCTCAGGACGCCAGTATGGAAGGCGCGGACGAGGAGAAGGAAGGGCAGCAGGGCTTGCAAGCCTCAGCAGCAAGCCCAGCAGCAGAGCGTGGTGCAGCAGTGGTGCCAGAGTCACAGCAGCATCCCGCTGCTTTACAGCATAATACACAAAATGCAAATGCACAGTCAAGGGGCATCGTTGCAGCAGGCACTGGCACCGCTGGCAGAAGGAGCGCAGCCGTGAGGCTGAGCAAGGATGGGCCCTTCAATGTGCAGCTGGTCAAGTGGGGGCTGAGCCAGGAGACAGCTCGCGATGCACTCAACCCTGGTGAGGCATGGGTTTGGTTATACGATTAGGGACACTGCAAATTTGGGGGCGAAGTGGGCATACCCCTTGGAGCCAGGCGTGCCGCTTGTAAACAACCGTGCTGTGCTGGCATCCACCTCTCCTGTGCTCACCATGTGGTGTTAAGTGGCCTATTGTTCTTGCTTTTGTCTTGGCGAGCCCCCTCCCAGCTGCCACCACTGTCTATTGAGCGCAGCTTCACGTTCCTAACCCGCTGCAGGCTTTTCCGATCCCTTTCCCGCCGCTACCACAGTCACCCTGGACAACCCTGCCTACCGCTGGCTGGGCTTCTCGCTCATGCGAGGCAAGCTCGACTGGGCCCTGCTGCGCCGGCTGCGGGTGCACAGCACGCACGTTGGGAACCTTGACTATGGGCTCTCAGACCACAGGTGGCTGGCTGCTGAGGTGTCCCTGGAGTGAAGGCGGCGGACGGGTTTAGGTGCTGTATTAGCATGGGTGGCAGGTAGTGCAAACAGGGAGTGAGAGTTGAGCTGGACTGACAGTGCTGTGTGCTGAAGGTTCCAAAGCCAGGTGAGCAACAGATGTCCCGGCCTGACTAATTTGCAAGTCGCTCAGCTGGAGGTTTAAGCATTTGCCGCTTGTTACATGGTGGCAGGCGGTGCGAAGAGAGAGAGGATAGGGTTGAACTGTACCAACAGGGCTGAATGCAGTTATTGGTAAGGGTGGCAGGTTCGGACAGAGAGATGTACTGACAGGGCTGGATGCAAGTGTGCTCCTGGGTTATGTATTCACAAGTATTCCAGGAGGAGTTTACAATTCGACGGGCCCGTCTTTTAGTATCACACACCACGAGTACATCATCATTGCGTGTGCATGACGCATGTGCAGTACAATTATATAGGACGAATGAAAGGTAAAGCACATATGTGTGCGGGGAAGCATGCGTTGCGCCAACTCGCAAAGGGGGGTGCCTAGGCATCTGAACGGGACGGGGGCAGTGCAAAGCCCCCGCCCCCGGCACAGCCGGGTGGTTCCTAGAACAAAGAGTTGTCTTCTCACAGCGCTGATCCACACACTCGCATACCAGTAGCCAAGGGGAGTAGGGGACAGAGAGGGGGGCAGTCTAGAAAGCCACGCCAGCTGCATGCCGCACCACCTCGCAACCACGCTAACACATACCAACCACGGCACCACCAGAAACTGCAGTCCATGCATTGCAATGCAACAAGCCTTATACTAGGGAGACACAGTCACCTCCAGGGCGGGGGTCGCCCCTGCAGCAGCCCAACTGCCCAGCCGCAAATTTTGCCCCTGGGCCCCCGAGAAGAGTTGGCAAAACAGCCGCCACAGCAGCGCACCCCACCCTTCCAAGCACATGCCAACCGCGCCCAGCCAGGTCCCTAGGACCCCTGCCACGCTGCTAGCGTGCCCTCCCGCCGCCATCACAGCCCACCCCTCAACACAGCGCCACACAGCATAGCCCGCACAGCGCTACTCGCCGAGCGGGAAAGGCTTCAAGCAGGCAGGCAGGGCTGCGCAGCAGGGAACCCCAAGGCCCCAGGCTTCAGCACAGCCTGGCCAAACAGTGGTATGCCACAAGCCAAACACCCACTAGCCATGCAGTGGATTACTCAGCGAGCCGCTGAGTAGTCATTGCCACAAGGCCAGGCCCAGGCGCTCAGTAGATGTAAGACTTCTCTAGCTCGGGCTCCATGTCCAACGAGCCGCACTTCTTGATGGGCATGAAGAACAGCTGCACCAGCTCGGCCGTCAGGCGCTCGTAGCCCGGCAGCTTCATCAGGTTCTTCACAAAGCTGGGGTAGGCTGCAGGCAGGCAAGACAAGCCCAGCTCGGAAACCAGTCGGTGATCAGATTAGCACAGGGTCCAAATACCCTGTCAATACCACAGTGGGGCGGCAGGGCCAAGGTAGGACTTGGTGTGCTATCCAGCAAAGAAAAGCGGATATAGACAGAGCAGCACCGCTGCAGTGGGTGGTTTGCATCACACAACAGGACCCCAATGTCACACCACGTTTGCTGACCTTGCAGGCCCACGAAAAAAAAACCCAACCTGCCCGTTCAGGAACTCCCCCAAGCAGGAATAGAGCGGCAGCGACACTCACAGAGCTTGTCAATGGCAATGAGGCTCTCGTTGATCTCATAGATGCGGTGCAGGCGGGGGAAGAAGTCTGGGTGGTCGTGGTCGGGCACCACGGGGAAGATGCGCTCGGTGCTCTTGTTCGTCTCGGTGATGACGTGGCGGTCAAACACGTCCACGTTCATGCCCAGCGTCTGGTAGAAGTCGCGGCGCTGGTGGTCGTTCAGGTACATGGTAACGTACACAGACAGGCAGAAGAAGCGGCTCCACATGCTGCACACAGGGGGAGGAGGAGGAAGGGAAGAGGTGAACAAGGGTGTCAGAGCGAGTAACGGGCGCCACAGGAGCAGGCAGGTCCATGCTGAGTACAGGTGGCTGCTGGGGAGCCGCCATGCTGTCAAGCGTAAGTGTGCCAACAGGCTCCGCCAGGCTACAACTGCAGACGCCCAGCATACACCACGCCACAGCCGGACGGCAATAACATCAGAACGATCACCATTTAATCCTACCACCGCCGCAATGGGGCCGAGCATACAAGGCTGGGTGCCAGGCGGCTTTTCTACAAATCACCCAATACAAGCCAACAGGGCAACAGGGGTGCCTGCGCTACTCACTCTGCCTCCCAGCCGTGCAGCAGCTCCGGCCGGACCTTGAGCGACGCCGCCAGGAAGTCGCCGTGGCGGCTCTCGTCCTGGCACCAGTTCTCAAAGTACTCAAACAGCGGGTACAACTGGTTGTCAGGGTTGCGCTGCAGGTGCCTGCAGGGGGGTCCGTTTAGGGTTTGGTGTTTGGGGCAGGGCCTGACAAGCTCACCACTACACAGCCGCAAACGGACAGAACAACAGAAAGGCTTGCGCTTCTACCGATCATGCCGCCTCCACTCCTGCCAGCAAGGCATGATCACAAGTTGTACATCCAGAGCACCCTCACCAACGCGTTCAGGAGACTTCTGGCCAGCCCCCACTTCCCGCCTCCCCAAACCACCCGACCTGACCCACATACATGAAGCCCCTGTCGCCCACCTGTAGATGGAGATGTAGCGCCAGTAGCCGATCTTCTCCGACAGGTAAGTTGCGTAGATGATGAACTTGGGCTTGAAGTACGTGTACTGCCGGTTCTTGGTCAGGAAACCAAGATCCAGGGCCAGGTTGAAGTCTGCAGGCGGGGCGGGCGGCCGCAGGTTAAGGTTGAGCAACACAAAGGCAATGTGGGTCGCAGTCCACTGCTAGGCTGCTAGCATGCACACATGCCTTGTGGCCGTGCGCAGGACCACAGGCTCAAAAGATGCTGCTGAGCACCTGCCGACCTGCACAGAACTAAACTGTCAAGGCACTGCCGGGCAGGCCATGCAGCTTGCACTCCTGAGCTGCATCCGATCCTCCCCTGACTTCCCCAAGCCCGCCTACCCACCCCACAGCCATCTGCGCCCACTCACCAGACAGGCCCTTATTGATGAAGCCGGCGTGGCGGGCCTCATCGCGGGACAGCAGGGTGAAGATCTCGGCCAGGGGGGGGTTGGACTTGGCCAGGCGGCGCCCCAGCTCCTTGTACAGCAGGAAGCCGGAGAACTCTGCATGTGGAGTGCGCGGCAGCGCCATCGTTAGCCTTGAGAGATACAGCGGGAGGCTTGGAAGCTCACACATACCAACAAGCCGTCCAGGAGCAGCGCTGCACACCACTGTCCCCCCAAACTGCGGGCCTGTATCAGATGCAACCTGCACCAGGTCTGCGTCAGAAAGATACAGAACCCCAGAGTTGCAGCGACCTCTGCCAGGCTGGCAGTGCTGGGCAGCCCCAGCCGCCGACCAAGGAAGCCTGCATCTTTGTTACCCCAAGCGCACCACGGAATGACGCAGGCAACCCCCGCCCCCAGGCTGCTGCCGCCACTGCTGCCGCCGCCCCAGCGCACCTGCCGTGCAGCCGCGCTCCAGGAACTCCACAAAAATCTTGCGGATGGGGCCCTTGAGCTTCTCCGCCGCCACCTGGAAGGTCTCGTTGCGCACAAAGTGCTTCTGGTTGTAGTCCTTGCGGAACTCCTCCAGAGAGGCCAGCAGCTGCTCCACGCCCTCCATGTTCAGGTTGTGCTTCTTGGCATCGAACATCTCCTCCATCTCATCGAAGTCGGTGGTGTAGAACCTGCGCAAGGCACGCTTGAAGAGGTGAGACTGGTCACGAGTTGCGTAAGGTGGTTGGGAGTGCTTGCCAGGAACACTGGCCAAGAGAGGGACAGGTAGGAAAGGCTGCCACAACAAGCTTCAAAAACCTACGTAAGCAAAATCCCAGTGTATAGAGTACACAACACCACAAATACTGTACCACCACTCCTGCGGTTGACCAAATACTCCTACGCCCAACAAGCCAGGAAACCTGAGGCCAGAGCCACCCAGACCCCAGTGCTGCTCTCTGCCCGACACTGTCCCTCACCTGGGGGTCAGGATAGTATCAGCAGCAGCCACCTTGACACCCTTGCGCATGAGCTTGTAGCCGAGCTGCAGCGAGCACAATGCGATCGCGAAGGACGTCGGTGAGGCAAGGACGGGGCACCAATTGGCAGTTTGCAGTTATCATTGTAACAGCTACCCTGCTAGTGCGACTCTGCATCTGCCAGCACAAGCTGTGGCATGGGCTCTCACCTCATCAACCATCTCCTCAGTCTGGGCAGCTGCCCTAACGACGGGGGCGGCCCTCCTAACGGAGGGGGTGCGGGCAGCACCCACCCTGCGGGCCACGCCGAAGCGGGCACCCGAGGTGAAGGCAGTAGTCTGCATGCTGCTCAAGTGGGGTCTGCACTAGCTGGTGCTGACGCCCGCTGGTAGGTGAGGAGGTGTGAGCAAACAACCAGGCTTGGGAGCACTTGAATGGCTGTGCGATAAGGGTAATAGCGCTGCGTGGCCTGTGGCGGGGAGACACGCAATCTCGCAAGATAAGCTACGCGCGGGAAGGGTAAAGCAGGCCGTGACACGCAGTTGACCAGGCTGTCGAGCTCCCTGCAGTGCTACGGTGGGGGCCAAGCTTCATCTGAGAGCTTGAAGTGCATCCCTGAAGGGACGGCTCATAAGTTGATGACCACATGTCATGTTATCCTGACAGGTACAAGGCTCGGCTGGTAGCACAGGGTTGCAGGCAGCGGGAGGGCACAGACCATGAGGAAGTCTTCGTCCCAGTCAGCAAGTACAGCACAGTCAGAGCAGTGCTGGCAGCGGCAGCCGCAGAGGACCTGTCAGCACTGCTGCTCTGACCGTGCTGTACTTGCTGACTGGGGCGACGACTTCCTCTATGCCCTCCCGCTGCCTGCAGCCCTTGGCTTCCAGTTGAGCCTTGTACCTGTCCACCTTGCCTTCTGCATTCCACTTGGGGTTGAACACTTCACTTACATCCGCTGGCACCTCGGGAGACATCCCCAACGGCGCTCCCCAAGGGTGCTTGGGAGAGCCCCAGGCAACGCTGGCACGACGCCAGCTGGCTTTCAGAGTTGTTGCAAGAATGAGAGGTGAAGGGACTGCATGCGGCTTAGGTGGCACGACACGAACCACTGGTGAGCCAAGGGGCGACGTCAGGTGGCGGCCATGACATGACCAGGGACATCCTGAAGCTGGGGCGGGCAATTTGGTTGCACAGGCACCACGGCCCTTTCACTCCGAGCCCCCGGTGCGGTTTTTTAATTGAAACAGGTAGTGCAAAAAGAGAGACAGAGGTAGCTAAGGTGCGCTTCAGGGTGGAACACAAGGTATGCTCCGATGTTTTGCACAGGGCCCTAACCAGCCTTCCAACTCTACTTGGGCTTGAGTCATCTCCCGCTGCTGTTGCAAGGCCCCAGGTTCCCCCAGCAGTGGTATTAGCACGGGTGGCAGGTAGTGCAAACAGGGAGTGAGCTGGGCTGGACTGGACTGACAGGGCTGGATGCAGAATGAGCCTGAGTTTTGCCTGAGTTCTGAGCCAGTAATTCTCTCCCCAAGATAAGCTAAGGCCACTGGAAATGGTATGCTGGTAAGCACGCAGCTCATCCTGAGGGCATGAGATGACAGTTGGCAGCTCTTTCTACTATCATGTGTCCTCAAACAGATAAACATTGGTACCCATTCCTAACTCTGCCTGCTGATTGACGCAGCTGGCACCCGCCACACTGCTGCCTAACTCCTTCCTGTCACGTGCATCTCCATAACAAACACTGGTCGAGCAGCCGCACTGTTTGCTGGACCAAGGGTGCACACTATCAGAGGTCACAAAAGGCATGAAAGGATAACTGCATCCAGCCCTGTTTGTCTAGTTCCCATAACAGAACTCAGGCAAGACTCGGGCGCACTCTGCATCCTGTCCTGTACGCACAGCTTAACTCTCACACCCTGTTCGCACTACCTGCCACCCATGCTTATAACTATATATCCGCATTGCCTGCTGCCTTTACCAAATACGTACCCTCCATGCCAGTTAGTCAGTTCAAAGGTACTTGTCCTCCGTTCGCATTAGTCGCCAGTCACAAAGACAGAGCAGACAAGGGCAGCACAAGCATAGCACAAAGGATGCCTCCTAAGCTCCAATCGCACTTGATGCCACCCCTTATAAGAGCACCAAGGATGCAACCCGACCTTGAAGGAGGCTCCACCTCAACGGGACCGAAGGCTCACCCCTGGCTGGCACCGGTCCTCTGCCTCGACGCAGCTGCCTTGCTACCGGGAAACCATCAAGCGCTCAGCAGCAGAGCCCCTCCAGCACCATTGGCCCGCCGCCAGGCACTGCTCGCTGCCCTACTACATGGTCTTTACCCGGAACTGGCTCTTGAACTGCTTCATGCGCTTCTTCTCCTCGTACCGCGCGCGCTGCTCGGGAGTCATGCGCTTTAGCCTCTCCTGCAGCAGTGCAAGCACAGCAGGCTCAAGAAGAATAAAAAAGACTCAGCAGGCTCAAGAAGACTCGGGCGCAATCTGCATCCAGTCCTGTTCGTACAGCTCAACGATCACTCCCTGTTCGCACTACCCCTGCCACCGTACTAACAGCAGGTGGTAAACCCTGCTCTGCGGACCGCACACTGCAGAACCTGCAACCACCAATAAATGGATGGCCACTCCATCGCTCAGGAATCTAGAAATAGCCATTGCACGCCCAACAACCCTGTCTGAGCCCTCTGAGCCCTCACAAAGAGAACAAATTAAATCCCCGACAGTCGCATGGCATCGTTTTGTGAAGTCTTCTAGGCTCCTCCGCCCGCTGCTGCCTCTCCTCGCCCCCCTCCCCTGCTCTCGGCCCCACCCGCGGGCTCCCCAACCATAACCCCACACACATGCAGTTTCTCCGGCCTCACTTACTCAAGCTAGTTTTTCGACTCCGGCCGCTCCACCCCTCCAGCGCTGCGTCTCGTCCACCCCTCCCTCCCTCCCTCTGCCCTCGTTGCTCGCTTACATCCCCCACCCACACCACCCACCGCCACTAACACCCCCCCCCCCCACCACGCCCCCCACTTTTTCACACACACAACCACCACCACCACCACACAAACGTACGGCGCCCACGCATGTGCCCTCCTCCTCACCTTCTCCTCCTCAAACTTCTTCTTGCGCCGCTCCTCCGCCCGCCGCTGCTTCTCCTCCTCCTCTTCCCGGCTCTCGTCGCTCTTGGCCTTCTTCTCGGCACGGGCCCTTGCCTCAACCGCACGCCTCGTCTGCTCTGCAGGGGTGTGTCAGGAGGGTTGCATAGTAGGTATGGGGGCTTTGCTGTCAACGAGGCAAAAGAGTGGCACATGGGGGCAATTGAACAGCAGGCAGCAAAGCGACAACAGAGCTACACAACAAGGCAGCGGCAGTTGCGAACAGGTAAGACATCCCCCTCTGCCGACTGCCAGCGTGTTCCTACTGACTTGTTGACGGGGTTTGCACATGGGGGCGTGGCCACGCTTGCAGTCGGCAATCAAGACAAAGACAGTGCTTTACCTGGCGAGAGCTTGTACGTGCCTACTAGGTCTATGAGTACTGTTGCCGCTGTGAAGAAGCGTTGCACCGCGTCAGCATCCACAACCGCCGGCAAGTAGAAGGACAGCCTGATCACCTGCAGTGATGCAACATGGGCAGCTGTACGCGGTCAGGGACGAGATCTCCTGAGAAAAGCAGTGCACCATCTCGAAGTGCGAGACCCCGGTGCCAACACGGATGACACAAGCATCCAGGCAGAACTGGTGCCTTGGATGCCATGCTCTCACACCTGTACATAGCAAGGTTATGGTCCAAAGGACAGGCAGACGCAGCAGAGGCAGCCTCCGACACGTGCATGCCTACATAGCTCACGTAGCCCTAGCATGCCGGCTCCCCAGTCCCCCGTGTCCGCTACTTGGAGGAACTGCACCCCTCCACATCTGCCCCCCTGGGTCAGACGATTATGGAGCAAACCCAGCAAATCTTGCCTGCTTGTGGGGCCCACAGGCGGAGGGGAAGTCCGAGGTGACGTGCAGCGACCGGAACAGCGGCTGGACGGCCGCCCAGGCCGCCTGGCCAAACAGCAGGTCCACGAGCGGCGGCGCGAGCAGGTCATAGAAGATACTAGAATGCTCCGCCAGCACCGACACCCCCTTCTGGGGCCACGCCGGCAGCCGGGCCCTGTCCACTTCCATCCGCTTGGTGTGGGCCTGCGGCAGGGCGGGGTGACAGAGCGTGTACGCGTCATGTGCACATGATGAAAGATGCCGCTGGCAGCTGGCAGTGCCTCGCCAGCACTGCCAGCCCCTTCAAGGGCGAGGGTGCTAGCCTGGCTTGGTTGACCCCGGCTTCCATGCACTTGGTGTTGGCATCCAAACCCAAACAATCCGCCCAGCCACACAAATAGCCATTACTCAAAACCGCACTAGCTCGTGGCCTTCTGCCGCCAGCACGGCAATTGGCTGGTAGCAAGTGCAAGCACGGTTATAGCCAGCCTGTGCTCTGCACCGTGCCCAGCCACACTGCATTGCCACAGTAGCCCCACAGGTGAGGCCAACCGAGTAGTTGAGCCCAGCCTGCAGCGGCACTCCATAACCACCTACTGCCCCGCGGTGTGCACTTGCCTCTATGTCATCCATGTGCTTGACCAGCTGCCGGGCGACGCTGGGTGCGGCAATGGCTAGCACGATGGGCGGCATGCTGCCCTCGTTCACGGCAATCTCAATGTCCATCACATCTCGGCTGCCCGCAAAGAAGTCTAGGGAAAGGCCCAGGAGGTCCTGGCGCTTCTTCAGGATGAAAGTGGCCAACAAGCTCTGCAGCATGAAGTGTGCATATGGGTACGTCTGTATGTGGTGCCATCCCAAACTGCGCAGGGTTCGATGCCCATAACCAAGGGGGCCTCCCTGGATCGACCATAGTACCCATAGATGTGCCAGCACAAGAGTCCCAGGGCTTATCCTGGTGCCCAGGCATCTGAAACCGTGCCCGCATCTGGAAGCCGGGTATCACAAGGAAAGGAACTCAAGGCAAGAACAGGCAACGTCCCATTGCGGCTAAATCACCACGGGTGTGCGGCACAGGCCATTGCGGGGGTACCCTGCCAAGCATGGCAAGCCTGACCACACCTGGCAGTAGCGGCGGCCGCTCGCCCACAGCTTGAATTCGTGCATGCTCTCCTTGAGTAGCACCTCACCGGCGTTGGTGTCGCCGGGGCCTAACAAGCTAAAGTTGCGGTCCAGCACACCGCCAGACTTGACTATCTGCACAGGGCATATCGCAGTAACTTGTGGAAGAGCCTGAGTAAGCTTCAGTGCTCGAGTAAGAGCCAGGCAAATGTTTGCAGGGTCAAAGACAGAGCAGGGGTGTTGGGTGGAGGGAGCTTGGGCAGCTGGGTTAAGCACGATACCAGTGGACAGTGCTGGGCGAAAGGTAGAACGAGTACTGCAATAGGATGCAAAGAGCGCGACATAAAGCACATAGATAGGCAGAGACTCAACAGATGTATGTGCCGTTGGCAAATGCAAACTCCAAGCAACCCATGCCAGGTGTCGCACCTCTGCAGTCCAGGCGATGGCCAAGCGCTCGTTCACCGCCCTGCCATAAACGATGTTCGCCACATAGACGGCCATGAGGACAAGGACGGCAACCTCCCGATAATAGTTATCCAGCTTCTGCAGCCTGACGAAGAACTGGCCAGGCCTCGCCGCCCCTGCTGTCTTGTCGGCAGCACCAGCAACATCGTCTGCCTCCGCGCCGACCCTGCTAGTGCAGACGCTCACTGCCAGGCAAACTGCCAGCAGGACGCACGTCTTGCGCAGCGTCTTCATGATGACTGTGGGCTGGGGATGAGGAGAGCGGCAGAAGGTCAGCAGTCTGCCATCGGAGCCCTAGCCTTATCAATTTGCAATACCTGGCTAGGCAGTCCTACCTCCTCTGCTAGGCCCGGTGCGTGCAGTATCGTGCAAGATGCCTTTTTCCCGCACAGGCAGTGTGCATGGCCATACAGCATGGTGCTGCTGGCATCGATAGTACTTCAACAGCATGTCATCATGCATGGTGTAAGTTACTTGCTGGATACTTGTCAATGCCACTGCTAGCTGGACTCCTCGTATGACTGCTCCTGGTTGCAAGCATCCAAAAGCGGGCTCCCCCCCAGACACAGTGCACCCAACCCGACGAGCATATGCATGGAGGCCGCATCACCCTGCTGCCACCTGCAGTTACCTTTAGAACAGCCAGCTCAGGCACAGCAAGAGATCCCCTTTGCCGCAGTCACCCATACGGCCCATACTTACTGCGACGACCATCCTTCTAGTCTTTCTTGGCACCTGTTTGCTGTTGCTGCTGTTGGAAACGAACAATGAGCACCCACAACCTATATCAAACGGCTTACGCCCTGACTCAAGTGCATCGTGACTGCGCCAAGACCATAGAAATCATCTAGATATGTAGAGTAGTTTGAGCACGAAGCACAACGTACGAACCTTGGTTCAAATACAGACCTACTGCAGGGACGCCCAAGGAAAGCAACCACCTTTGGACCGCACATGCAGTAACAGATGGATTTTCCTAAACTAGTCATAGGCCAGAGCTGATGACTCAGTCAAACCTGCAAGCTGCGCCACCCCAACCACCCGCCTCCCCACAATCCACAGCTCATGTGCAGCCCCTGCAACCCGTCTGGCCAGCATCTGGCCAGCTGGCGGCCCTTCCAACCATCAGGGCCACCTCAAGCCGCCATGTTTTTGAATGCACCCCAGACGGAGTTGTCGATCCTCTTCACCATCGCCTTGATCTGCTGGCCGGGGCCAAGCTCAAACAACTCCTTCTTGCCTGCAGCAGTGCCGAAAGACGAACCCGCTGGGTGCAATCTCACACATACTGGTGGTATGCCAGAAGCAGGTAGGTAGGGAGCTTCCTCAGGCTGTGGGCAGTCTAGTGAACCATGCTTGACTAGCAGACAACCACAAGGTTGGTTGACCTTGTACTACCATATCGTTACCAAGACCTGCCACCTAAGCTTATGGCATTTTGTGAGGGTGGACTTCTGCACCATGGGCCTTGACCGCAAAAGTCAGCCCACAAGTAGCCACACCGCAGCTATTTTTGCTTCCAGATCCCACCCACCTGCCCCAACGAGCTTCTTGATGGTCGCCTCCCACTGCACCGGCTCCACCAGCTGGCGAGGCAGCATGGCCTGCAGGGCATGGCACAGCACAGCAGCGCTCAGCGCAGCAGGCAAGGCAGCTGGGTAGAGCCCACCTCTTTACCAACCCCACGGCAGTCCCTCAAATGACAATAAGACAAGTAGTTCAGCAGCAACAGGTGCGGCTCCGCCAGCGGCAGCAGCACAAAATACGATAGCAGCCTTCCCTGAAGAGCTGCCCCAGGGTTTAAAACCGGGCCGTTCCAGCTAGCTGGACCCAGCTGCCATGGCAGGCACCCACACTGTGCACCACCAGCCCCTTGCCTGGATGTCGTCAGCGGTGGTGAAGGGCTCTGCGGTCACGTTGGAGTAGACGGGGATACGAGGGTCCCTGATGGTCACACTGGACAGCACCTGCGCTCATGGGGGGGCGCAGACAACGGGCATGTCTGGTGGCAGGCTGCGAGGCGAGATACCAGTTGCTCTCAAACTGGGTGAGAACCTGCTTGTGACCTGCCTGGACAGTCACACTGACTCCTTGTATATAGTGCTAGAGGTCCTTAATAGCCATGCTGGGCACAGCCTAGACATCATGAGGAGTTTATCACAAGTACAAGTCGGACCATCACATCTGGACTGCTTTCGCCGCCCGCTAAAGGCATGTGGAGGGAGGACGATGCGGGGCACCTGGCGGCTGGAAAAGCCCTGACTGGCAGCCAAGGCGTCACTCCGTGGCACCTTCCACCCACCCACCCAACCCACCTCTCACTGTCATGCACCAAACTCCACGCCATGGTCATAAGCGTCCCTGGCTAACCGACTGAGCGGGCTGTTGGAGTCTTGACCGCCCCTTGGCTCATGTCGAGGCCCTGGACCACCCCTGGAGTCCTCATGTCAACTCACAAAGTAGCGTCCCAAGCACCCGGCGACGCCCACCCATGCACCCATCCCCAAACATGCGGTGCTGCCAGCAGCAGCCCACCCCGGCTCTGGCTGCTTACCTCCGTCAGGGCGTCCCTGGCGGGCTGCATGAGGGGAGTGTGGAAGGCGCCGCTGACCGCGACCGGCACCGCCTTGAGCGCGCCGCGGGCGGTGGCCAGGCGCTGGGCCTCCTCCAGGGCGTCCTTGTGGCCCGAGATGACGCGGCCCTGGGGGAAGAGGAAGTTGGCCAGCTGGCAGACGGCCTCAGGCATCTTGGCGCGCACCTGCGGGGCAGCCAGGGCAGGGCAGGGCAGAAGGGTTGCCAGGCAAGGCAGTGAGGGGGCGGGGAGGGGAGGCGCCCAAGAAACCAGGGTTGCTTGGCTCGCGCCTGGACTGGAGCATCATGAAGGGGTATCCAGAACAGGAAAATAGAGGCCATTGTCAACTGCACAAGACGCTCACCTTTTAGCCCTGGCAGGGGACGCAACCAACACCAACATACCAACCTTTCCAGCCACCACCTCCATGCCGGTGGCCCTCCCAGGCCTGCATCTTACTTGCCCACCACTGGTGGCACACGCAGCATGCAGTGCCCTGGCAGATACCTACCTCCTTGCAGAGGGTCTCCAGATCTGCGTGACTGAGCGCACGATTAAATGATGCGTCCAACCATGACACATCTTGTTTTACTTCTTTGACCCACCCACTGCCTTTCAGATGGCCTCCAGGTCTGCGTCGTTCAGGCCGACCAGTAGTGGTACATAAACCATGACTACTACAATGACAAATCGCTGTCCCGCCCACCTCCTTGCAGATGGCCTCCAGGTCAGCATCATTCAGACCGACCACCGACAGCATGCCATGCGGGCGGCCCATGCCCGCGGCCGCAGCCATGCTCTCCGCACGGACCTTCACCACCTGCGACACGCCGGTGCAGCGCAGGCAGCTTGGCCCAAGTAGGCCCCGACTGGCACAGAAAGCCGCCCCATGGAAGGGTTGCTAAAGGGGCAGAGTGGCCGCGGCAAGTGCACTCCATTCACAGTTTATGAGCGGTACCCTGGCACGCATACAGCCGCCCAGTCGAAAGAGAGCGCTACGCCTCACCTTGAGCCCATCCTCGAAGCTGATGGCTCCTGCGAACACCAGCGCGGTGTACTCCCCCAGCGACAGCCCCGCGGTGGCGCTGCAGCTCTCCACGGCGCCGGGGTTCTGGGCGCGCAGGCGCTCCACCGCGGCCAGGCCGGCCACGAACAGAGCAGGCTGCAGGGGAGGGGCGGGCAGGCTAAACAAGTTAGGTTGTGAAGCGGCAGACAAAACAAACACACCGGAGACTTGCAGCAGCAGGCCAAAACAAATGGGATATATACCGGGGTAGGCAGCCAAGCACAGGAGGAGACGCAGCCACTTGCATGGGCATCTACACAAAACAGGCCCACGACACCAATCAAATGCCGAAGCACGACCAGCTCCCGCCGAGCAGGCACGCTGTCCTAGGTGCCTAGTGCCGCTCCAGGTGTAGCCCCAGTGCGTGTTTCTAGCTGGGTGTACCTGTGAGTAGACGGTGTTGTCGAGCTTCTCCTTGGGCCCCTCCTGGCACACCTCCAGCAGGTCGTACCCCAAGATGGCCTTGGCCTTCTCCAGCATGTTGGCTACCGCGGGCAGGTCCTTGGACTCCTGTAAGAAGGGAACGGCACAAAGAAAAGGCATGGTTGGCTCAGCGACACCTCGCGATCCCTGCCGTCCCCAGCAATGACAAAAACAGGAAACGAGACGGCGATAAACGCAGGAAGGCAGTATACAGAAAACCCTCTGCCGCCCGCCCGGCCGCCCTTCCGACATACCCACCTTCAGCATGCCGACGGCCTGAGAGCCCTGGCCCGGGAACAGGAAGGCAACGGGCGTGGCGGGCACAGCAGGCTTGGCGGGCGCAGCGCCCTCGCCGGCCGCCGCGGCCGCCGCCTTGGCCTTGCGCCGCTCCTCCTTGGCCGCCTTCCTCTCCTCCTCCACACGCTTCCTCCAGGCCACCTCTGCAAGGGACACCATGGGTTGAGAAGCACATGAGTCACCCATGAGTCATCGTGCTCGGGCCACCTCGACATGCTCCTCCTCCTCCTATTCCTCGCCCGGCTGCTGTGTCGCAACCTCCATGCCACCAGTGCAGCAGGTGCAAGTTGCCGCCGGCCTGGCCTTGTGCTGCAAGGCAGCCACCTGGCCGCATGCCTGATAGGCCCCCCACCCCCTCTTATAACACTCTTATAACAACCACAGCCACGTCACCTGGAAGAGCTGGTCTCACCTGGGTAGGGGTGCTTGTAGTCGATGGCCCAGGCCTTGATCCTGTCCAGCCCGTAGTCATACAGCGCCCACCAGCACCCAACATCCGGGTGCGGCTGCCGCATCTGCATGCACCGTCGCAGCGATGCAGTGGCAAGGCATGATAGAGCGCCTCTGGAGTTGCCATGCAGGGGCTGGCTGGCTGTGAGCAAGGGGTTCTCATTGCCAGGCTATACAGGCAAGGGGCTGCTACCCAGTATGCCTCCTGACGAAGAGCACATACAGCGGTAAACACAAGCAATATCACCCCTCGTATCTCGGACTTGCCCCCCCCCCCAACACTTCAAAGGCCCCAATCTTGGGAACGCCGCTTTACATCTCATCTCATGCCGGCGGTTTGGCTATCACTAACCCGGACACCCACTACACATCCCTGCTGGTCCCCTATCCTCTAATGGCAGCAGCACCAGCACCCTGTTCTGCCAGCGGACAGCATGAGATAGGTGAGGCTCTGTCACCCCTAAATCTACACCCAAATCCAGTCCAAATGCCTGGCAAACTTACCTCTCACATGCGCTCACCGATATCTTCCTCTCTCAGAGCCAGCAGCTTGGCCCCAACCCCCTCCCCTTCCCCCCATGCCCCCTGCAGCCCAGCCACCACCCCAGCCTGCCCACATCCGCACCTTGGGCACGCCAGCGTACTTCTCCTCCAGCGCCAGCAGCTTGGCCCGCACCGCGTCATCGTCCGTGGCCACCTCCACCGGCAGATGCTTGCCGGGGTTGAGGTACGGGTCGTAGTTGTCCGTGCGGATACTAGGGTCAGCGCCACGGGACTGCATCCGGGGCCAATGTGTTAGTGTCAAATAGCAGTATCTAGGTAGGGTTAGGCGACAAGGAACAGCATGTACGGGTCTACATTTCAGCACTAGCTGCGCACCTTGTTACAGCGAATTACAAAGTGCCAAGAAGGCAGCTGGAACCTGGGGAAAGGAGCGCCCCCCAAACCGGACCGCACCAAACACCTCCGCACCCCTCAGCACTGCCACCCACCAGCTGTTACCCATAGAGCCCACCAGCTGTTACCCCGTATACTCCTGAGAGACATTCCACCAGGCATTCATTCACCCAGGCACCCTGCTATGTTCCCCCCTCCCCACTCTCAGCCCTTGAAGTCGAACTCGTCATTCCTCATGGGGACCCACGCTTTGGTGACATACCACCAGATAGAATGGCATCCACTTCCACAGCAGACCCTGCTTAACCACCTGGAACCTCGCCTGCAGGGCCACCCACCAGCAGGTACTCATACAGCTCAAGGTAGCCGTCGTAGTGCGCCAGGTGGGCTGCCCTGTGGAGGGGGGTCCAGCCGCGGTCGTCCCTCTGGTTGATCTCTGCGCCGTTGTTCAGCAGGTGGTGCATCTGCAGAGAGCAGGGAGCGTCCTATATGCAGGGCCCGCTGCTCAGCCTTGCAAGATCTTGCCCGAGTTGCTGCCAGGCAGCAGCGGTCAGGTCACAGCGCACGTTGTACAGCAAGCCCCCCATACCATGTCCAGCTGCTTGTAGGTGGTGGCGAAGTGGATGGGCGCCCCAGCGCCGTTGTCCTGTGTGATGTAGTAGGGGTCGGTTGTCATGATATTGTTCAGTGCCTCAGGGTCGCCCAGGCGCACAGCGCTGTAGAAGGCGATGGGAGGGTTCTTGGGGTTGGGAGGGTACCTGCGAAGGCCAGGCAGCTGGCATCAAGACTCCATAGCGTTGCTAGACCTCTTAGCTTGGAAAGCTTCAGCTAAAGGAGTACTGCTCGGTGGAGTTCAGCCATCATTGAAGACCCACCTCCCGCAGGCAGTCATGTCCCTCGGCATTTTGCTCTTTTTAAACTTGTACGGTAGCACTGACTGCTGATGCTAACGCAACTATTGGCGGAATGGCTGGACCCCGCACGAGACGGATCGTCAAGCGTCAAATGTCGGTTCTAGCGCAGCACACCCAGCACCACGGCGCCAATGTACTGATGGAGCCATGGATGGAGCTGCAGCTGTACGGCAATTTTCCCCCATGTGGGCCCAGCGCATTTTTGGGCTAGAAGCCCCAAATCACGAAACCGGCAGAAACTTGTTGGTCTAGGGGCCACGGTGCTTGTTAGTGCACCTATTGTTGGTTTAAAGAGTCTGGAGTCGGTAGATGCACTGCCGATTGGCTGCAAACCACCCATATGAGCCTCATCCTGCCCAATCTCCATTGTCTACTTTTAGGCAGGTTACTGCGTTAACCCCGCAAGCTCCCCTGCAACCTTTCGTTTCTAGGTACAAAGGAACTTTTGCTCGTTTTGTTGCGCTTCGCGTGTAGGCTTCCCCAGAGTTTCCGACAAACATGATCGCAGACATGCCAAGATCTTAAGTTATTCAGCGCTATACGGCAAGCCCGACGAGCAAAAGTTTCTTTAAGGTGTGTTGGGGTATCCGATACCCGTACTGCACTGCGAAATTGAGTGTACAGCCCAAAAGTTGACAATTGGCTTGGGGGTCTTTCCTGGCGCCTGCAGCACTGGTACCGCCCCAGGGACCTCACAACGGCTCAAACACATTCTCCCCAAGTTTTTACTCAAGTTTGGCCGAAGACAAGCCTCAGTATCTGGCCTTCTGCAGGTTGAGGACTTTTCCCGCCGAATATGTAAAAATGCGGGGGCGCCCGCCCAATAAACTGCCGTAAGCTGCTAGCTGCTAGCTGCTACAACTGGTGAACTAGTGGGTCATAAGGGTACTGGGGTTCCCAGTTGCTCCTTTCAGTGCAGATGTGCAGCGGTCCTGATCGCACAAAGTCACTGGTCTTCTTTTGTTGTCTCCTTCTTCTATTTTAGTTTTCTTGAGAGTCGTCTCCTCCTTCGCTTTGTTCTTCCTTCAGCCTGGGGTTCCATAAGGCCATAGCTTAGCTTGTCAGTCTGGAACTGTGTCGTGGTGGCATATAAGCGAGAAAAAAACCATGAGGAACCCTTGTACATCTCTGCCACAGGACCTTGTCAGGGCCGTCTACGAAGTCGGTTATCGACATGGACTACTGGAACTCAAGGACAGGCCAGTGACACTAATGCTGCCTTGCTGCGACAGCTATAGTGTGGTCAGCCCCTGACCAACCTGTGCAACCTTCTAAAGAGGGCATGCACCTTGGACCGTGCAGGTTGAAGGCACTGGCTGTATGTAGAGCCTGGAAGGAAGCACTTTCCAGTCTGCCTTTCAGCTACCTTTCGCTGCGAGGTGATGAGGAGGGTAAGGATCGGTACAACTGGGCAGTCCAACACCAGCCGGCAGTGATTGACCTGCAGCTCCTGTGCTTGGACAGCACGAGAGGCGTCACTGTTCTTGCAGCTCTGCAACGCAAGGTGAGGGTGCCTGTTTCTAAGTAACATGACTTCATGCAGTGTGTGCAATTGTTGACTTGAAATAGACGCATGGTCAAAAAGCAGCTACAGAGCAGCAAACGCCTACGTCAGGCAGCTCACAGTGCACCATAGCTAAGCTATGATGCCTGCCTCAATCTCAGTGGATCCAGGGTGCCTGTCTTAGTAGGGTTGCAAGGCATGACATCGTGCGAAATGCTGTGCTGCAGAGTCTTACGAGCCTGCTCTGGCTTCCTGGGCCCCTGCACATAACAGACGTACTGCCCTGCCCCTCACATACCTGCTCATCAACCTCCGCAAGCTGGAGCTGAACCGCTTGATGGTTGCATCGCCCTGGCTACGTGAGCTTAGCAGCCTTCGACGCTTGGAAAGTTTGGTGCTGGGGTTTCTTGAGCTCACCAACGCTGCCACAGCAGGTGCAGCCGTGCGCTTTCCCTCCCTTCCGTCTCTCGCTCACCTAAGAGTCCATGCCTGGTCAGGGCCTCCAGAGCTGCATGTGCAGCTGGATGACCTGCCAGCTCTGATAGAGCTGGAGTTGTATGATGGAGGCAGAGCAGCACTGCAGGCCAGCCGGCCCGCGCTCCAGCTGCAAAAGCTAACATGTACTGCTGAGTGCTTGGCAGTGGATTTTGCAGCCTTGCCATGCCTGAAGTATGGCACCTTCTCCTTATTATGCCAGCTTGAGGATCCCGCCACCATCGCAGTCGCGACAGCCCTCACTTACCTTGAACTGGACGGTAGGGCCGAGTGGGGCCCCTCACCCCTGGAAGTGCTGCGCAGCCTGCCGCCATCGGTCCGCTGTGTAAGCATGGACGAGCAGTGGCCGCAGGAAGCAGCAGATTTGCTGGGAGACATGACCAGCCTTGTGGGGCTGCAGCTGCACCATCTGGATGTAGCACCGTTGCCAGCTGATGATGCACCTGTTTGGGCGGGCCTTCGGGCATTTGGGAGCTCCTCTCTTACCAGGAATGATGAGGGAGGAGAAGTGCCAAAGGTGGGCCACACAGTGCTGCTCTGTGACGCAGTTGCGATCTAGTGATGGCATCTACCGATTTCAGCATGCCCTGGGAGCTTGCCAGAGTGTCTAAGCCCGATGATCAGGGGGGACGGTAGGTGTAAGAGTTGGGTAGGAGGATTTATTGTTGGGTACACATGTAACCCTTCCACACATTGATTAGCCGGAGGGACGCTTTCGCCCCTAAGCAATGTGCCTTGCATCTGAACAGCAGCCTGCACTGGTGGATTTGTGCAGGCCCTGCGGCAGTCGTCCAAGCTGGAGGTGCTGCAAGTCTCCTTGATGCACCCCACTATCCAAGATATAGACGTGATCACCTCACTCCCAGCTCTGCGGAAGCTCTTTGTACAAGGTTGCCGAGCGAGGGATCCTGATGGCAGATCTCTACTCAACATGGCCCGCCGGGCTGCGCCTCAAGTTGAGGTTGTGCTGGATGCTGATGACTCCTATGGCGAGGAATTCTTCAAGCTGAGGTGTGCCCTCTAGGGCCCTAGCGCCTTGTCCTGACTCTCCATGGTAGAGGCAGTTTGATCTGCGAGGGAACTGTCGTGGGTCTGGCAAGACAGTGTGAGGTGCGAGCGATCGTTGTATAGAAATGCTTATGCCAAGTAGGTGGTGGCAAGCAGTGCACACAGAAGAGAGGTTAGGTAGGGGTGAACTGTATTGGTAGGGTATATCCTTGAGATCTTGGCAAGTAGCAAGCCCCGCTCAGGCACTGCCTTAACCTACAGCGCAGGGAGCTTGGTTCAAGGTTCTTGAAGGGCAACTGTCGGTTTCTGGGCAGATCAAAATTTGGTTATTCGTTGCTGTTCTGATAAGTAGCCACCGCAGCAGTGCAAGTGATACCGTGCACGGCTAGATCAGAGCTTGGTTCAGGCAGCCTTTCCAAGTGTACCAGCGCCTGCGCCCTCTCTCACACATACTGGGATCCGCTAGAGAAGTTCTTAATTACATAATTGCCAAACAAATACTGCAGAGGCTGCCTCCTGCCAGTCCAAGCCAACTACGAGCCTTTGAAACCATCACAAGATCCACTCGACTTGTACAAGGACCATGTAGCAACTGTAAACTATGATCTACAAAGCACATTGAACTACACTGAAGAATGAAACAATAACATACATGTATACGCCTATACGTGTAAACGCCTTACCTGAGCAAGCAAACTTTATATGGCAGCGCAAGGGAGGTAGCACAGGCAAGAAAAGACGGCGAAGACGAAATGTGGGGTCATTCCAAGCCTGGGTAGTGATAGATCCAACTGGGAGTGTGAGGTTGAAACAATGGGTGGTGCAATCAACCACCACAAAGCCTTGTGGCAGCACATGTCTCCTCCCATGCCTCCTCCAATGTCGACCAGTACCATGATGTGTACCGCACACGTGCTGGCTCCCCTGCAGCACTGCGACTGTGGATGACCAAAGCAGCCTTACTTTTGCTCATGCTGTAGCTTTCTCATGTCTGGGTGCCTCGCAAGTGCTCAGGCTGTTGCACCGGGCTGTTTGTCTAATGTGCACCGCCGCAGCAGCCCTCCTCCTGCGGCTGCCTTGTGCTACCTCCCTTCTGAGAAAGGGCACAGCAGGGTTGCTTGTGCTGTTTCCGCTGCCCGCTGTCCCCATGGCTGCAGCAGCCACCCATCGCCTCATGCTACTGCCCTTCCACACCTGCGCTGTGCTTCTGGCTGCCGGAGCAGCCCTTGTGCCCATGCAGGTGCGCGCCGGCCTCTCTCCCATGCTGGTGGCTGCAGGACTCGCCACTAAGTTCAGCAACGCCATCACCGCTGTCTTTGTGGTTGCAGCAGCCGCTCTTGTGCACATGCCCATGCACGCTGCCACATTCGCTGTGCTTGTGGCTGCAGCGGTGGAATTTAAGAATCGCCTTGCTGTCACTGCCGTGCTTGTGGCTGCAGCAGCCGCTCTTGTGCACATGCCCCTGCACGCTGCCGCTTCCTCCATGCTTGTGGCCGCAGCAGTCGCCATCCAGCTTTGCATCGCTGTCATTGGCGTGCTTGTGGCTGCAGCAGCCGCCCTTGTGCACAGGCGCCTGCACGCTGCCACCTCTTCCCTGTTTGTGGCCGCAGCAGTCGCCATCCAGCTTCGCATCGCTGTCACTGCCGTGCTTGTGGCTGCAGCAGCCGCTCTTGTGGCCGTGCTTGTGCTCGTGGTGGTTTTGGTGGTGGTGGCCGTGCTGCTGCTGGGCCTCCCTGTACTCGCCTCGCCGCCAGTACAGCAGGGCCACGCCGTTCAGGGTGACCAGCAGGGCTGCGCCCACATCCACAAGCACAGCGCCCCACAGCGTAAACATGCTGAGGGAGGCCAGCACCAGCACGGCGATCTGCAGATGAGCGACCAAAGGGCGTCAAGCAGTTGTGTGTTTGCAGCGTTGTGTCTAGGTTGTACGCTGAGCTTGCTTAGCTTGCTCCATGTCAGCAGGCGCACAGAAACTCTCAGCCTCTCCCATGGCGCCTAACAAGTGTATGGCAGTGTTACGATAGTCCACTGGCATCGATACATTGGCATGTGGGCAAGGCCAAGGGAAGAGACCTTTACTAGTCATTGCTCACGGGACCGTCACTGCCACCCAGCTTGCAAGCCAGTTGAGGTGCAGGGTCCACGGTGTCACCAGCCACGCCCGCCAATCCAGTCAACACGAGGCTTACAGCACCCCCTTTGACCCCATTGCCCCACCCACCCACCTTTGAGGCCACCGCCAGCGAAATATTAAGCAGAATCACCAGCCACGCCCGCCGCGCCAAGCTGACCAGTGCCGGCAGCAGCCGCAGGTCGTTGGAGAACAGCGCCACGTCACCCGCCTCCACCGCGGCAGCAGACCCGGCCACCCCCATGGCGATGCCGATGTCGGCGGCAGCGAGGGCGGGGGCGTCGTTCACGCCGTCGCCCACGTGGGCTACCACCTGCCGCTTGCTCTTCCTGCCGCCGCTGCTGCTGCTGGGGGGCTGCTGATAGGAGGCCACCTGCAGCAGGGGTGAGGCAGGGTGGAAAACATCCAATGTCCAAGCCTATAGATGGACTGCAGGGGTGAGTCAGGATCAGGAACACCTTTGAAGCCTAAAAGATAGACTGCTCATGCCCTGCAAGGAAGGGCTTGGGAGTCCCCGACCAGCCATGCATAACATAAGCAGCGTGGCTGCTACACTGTGGGCGCTGACCAGGTTTCAGCAAGCTGACGGGGTGGAGGGGTGGAGACATTGAGGCCGTCCGACGCCTAGCAGCGTTGAAGCAGGCAGTGCCCCCTGCCAGTTGCACCCCCTGCCAGTTGCAATGTGAGAGTGCCGAGCACTCCCTCCTGCCACAACGCCACTACCTCTTGCACAACGGCATAGGCGCAAGGCCCCTAGACATGCGTGAAATCTGCCAGTGGTAGAGGCAGTACGGCAGCAGGTCGCGACCCCTCTGCCAGCCTCACCGGCCTGCCAATGCCTTCCAACATCCATCCAGCTACCTCTCATTCCTCCGCCAGCCCAACGCTCAACCTACCAGGTCCAGCTTGTCTGCCGGCAGCAGGGCAGCATGCACGTCGCCCTCCGCCAGTCCAACCGCCCTGCCAACTGCCGCGGCCACGCTGGGGCCATCTCCCGTCAGCATGGCAGTTGCGCAGCCCAGGGCCTGTAGATAGATCAAATCAGAGGAAGTCAGCCATATCCTGCGCTTCTGAATGCCGCCGCATTGAGGTGTTTTATTAGTAGCACGAAGTACCTGGATACCGTGGCTGTAGTTCAAAATCTGAGAGTGGTACAGATGCAGAGGAGTACCTGCAGCTCCTTTATGGCTGCGGCAGCCTCGGCGCGCGGGGCGTCCTGAGCGCAGATGGTGCCTGCGAAGGTTCCGTCTACCGCCACCAGACAGAGCGTGACACCTGCAGCAGGCAACCTCTCGTTACGTGCTGCTGACGCATCGTCCTTGACTGTAAGTCGGCACAGGGCCTGCTGGCAGGACCGCATATTGAGGAATGACCCAGCCAGTGCTGTGAGCAGCAGATGAAACTGTTCGGCGGGCTGCAAGCGTGACGTGCCCGTAGGCTACAATGCCTATTTAAAACTGCCATGCTGCCGCAAATCAGCATCTCTCTGCATGACACCCAGCTACGCAAGGCACCCGCTCAGTGAAGGCTCCTTACCCGCCTGGCCCCACTGCTGCACCGCCAGCGCCATCCTTCCCTCGGGGTCTGCCACCTGCTGAGAAGTCAGCAGCTCAGGCGTGCCCACCACCAGCCTGTGGCCCTCCACACAGCCAAGCATGCCACTGCCGGGCACCTGGCTGGAGGATTCAACCTCCGCGTCACAGATAATGCCCTGCACCGCACCCAGCATGAACAGCAGATCGCTGTACAGCGGAGCCATATCAGTATGAGGTGCCACTGCATTGGCACAGCTGAACAGGACAGCCAAGGACGGTGATGGAGCCCCACTTACGTAGGGTCTTGCACTTCTTAACGAGTGACTCAAAGACCCAGCAGGGTGTGGCGCACCTGCAATGCCCAAACAGCCTGCCAAGCCAGCTCCAGTATATATGCAAACAAGTGATGGATTCTTCTTGAATGTTTTTTCAGATGAAACGCACCTTGGCTGCCGCCCTGCCCACAATAGCAGCTGCGATGGGGTGGCTGGCACCCCTCTCCAGGGACCCCACCAGCCTCAACACTTCCAGCTCCCCAAGCGCCCGGCCGCCCTGCTTTTCTGGCACTTTGTCCTTGCAGGGGCGGGCCTTGGCATGGGAGTGGGGGTGAGTGGGAGGCTGGACGGGCTCCTGGCCATGCTCGCAGCAGTCGCTATGGCTATGGGGAGGAGAGTGGGTGCTGTGGCCACAGCAGTCACCGTGGCTGTGTGCGGGAGAGCGGGTGTGCTTGTCGCCATGGCTGTGGGTAGGGGAACTGTGGTTGTGGCCGCAGCAGTCGCCCTGGCTGTGGGTGGGGGGACTGTGGCTGTGGCCGCAGCAGTCGTTATGGCTGTTGGTGGGAGAGCCGTGGGCGTGCTTTCCATGGCTGTGGGGTGGAGAGCTGCGGGCGTCGGTGGTGCAGTCTCCATGGCTGTGGGCAGGACGGGGCCCATGGTCATGGGTGTGGGCAGGCAAGGTATCTAGGCTCTTGCCATCACAACACCTGGTGGCCTCACCAACTTCCGCCGAGGCAGGGGCGCTGCTTGGGCAGCAAGCCTCCTGGTGAGAGCCATTGCAGCAGCCAGTACCAGCTGTCGACTGTGGCGGTGGTGCCTGAGCAAGGGTGCCACTCTTGCAGCAGCTGGCAGACGAGTGACTGTGGGACGAGCGTGGAGTTGGGGAGGTGCCAAGGTCGACGTGGACCAGCCTGAAAGCGCCGGCCGTGAGCGTGCCAGTCTTGTCAAATGACACCACGCGCACCTGCAAAAGCCAGTTACACGAGGCAGCTGAACTGTGAGATGTCCATGCCTCGGACTAACAGGGGCATCGCAAGGGGCTTGCTTGAAGGAGGGTGCACAACCTGTCCCTATGAGATCCCTCCATAGTCCGCCTACAGGGTGGCCCTTGGGTTGCGCCCACATGACGAGTTGCAGGGCCGCTCAAGACATGCTGGCCGGCCATCCATCCAGGCATGTGCTCACTCACACCAACCCGGGCTGCAGTTTGACGCCAGCACAGCTCACCACCTACCTTGGCCAGTGCTTCCAGGTAGCTGCCTCCCTTCACAAGAATGCCCAGCTGGGCTGCTCTGGCAACAGCGCTGACCACGGTCACGGGGGTAGAGATGACCAGGGCGCAGGGGCAGGCGGTGACCAGGATTTGCAGCGACAGGTAGATCCACCACTGCACACCACATCGGGCATGTAGGTTGTTGGGATCAAACATTGCTAGACACAGAGCTGCTCAAGCACCTCAAGACAGAATTGCAGGGATCCACCAAGCACATATAACTTAGCATTGATGCTTTCATGTAACTCATTTGCAGCCCAGAAGCAATGCAAGCTTGCCGGCGCGGCCCCAGCGTCTGACGCTGCTCTCTTAGATATATATTTATGAATAAATAAATACGCTCCTAGCCAGCTCTCATCCTAAGCCGCGCACCTTGTGGTCATCGACCCCCGCAGCCCAAGGGATGAATGCCAGGCAGAGGCAAGCCAGCACCACGATGGGGGTGTAGTACTTGGCAAAGCGTGCCACTAGAGTCTCCGTGGGGCTCTGGGCTGCAGTGGCCTGCAAGCATCCAAGGCAGCCTTGGGAGTTGGATAGCTTGCGAGTGACTGCCACACAGAGGGCCGTCCTGGCTCAAGCCTTGGAAGCTTGAGTGAGCACCGTTAGAAATTGCCTGACCCGTGCTGCTGGCCAGTCTTCCGCAGGCACAGCAGCAGCACACGCCTTGGCGACCCAGGTCTGCCACCCGCAGGGGTCACCTCACATCCCGCCAAGGGCTACACAAAACCTCGCCCCTCGCTCGGTTTTGGAGGCCAGGCATACGCGCAACTGTTCAGCCCTAGCAGCCACACCCAGTCCTATGCCTTTTCAGTCTGCACCTTCCCTGCCTGCTCACCTTTTCCACCAGCGCAGCCATGCGGGCGACAGCAGAGTCGCCCGCCGCGGCGGTGGTCACCACGTGCAGCGTGCCGCCACCCACGTTCACCGTGCCCGCGGAGACAGTGCTGCCCACAGACTTCGGCACGGGCACGGCCTCACCTGCAGGCGGCATATGTACGGCAGCAGGCTGACAAGCGAGGCCAGCAGACAAGTCGAGGGGCCTTCCGTGTCCAAGTTGCCGCAGTGTCCCATTGAAGTTCCTTGGCTCGGAACACACGCCCCCTGCCAAACCCATGACTATGCCCTTCCCTGGCCCGGCTGCCCAAATGGGGCTCAACAAACCAGAAGCGCTTTGCTTTCCTCATTGCAGCCCAATAACCTCCTCTCTGAGGACCTAATGACTCACCCGTCAGCATGCTCTCGTCTAGGGTGCTGCTGCCCTTCTCCACCCGCCCATCCAGGGGAACCTTGGCCCCCGGCTTGACCAGAATCTGGGTGCCCACAGCCACACCCTCGGCAGGAACTTCTTCCCCAGAGGGGAGCTCAGCTGAGTCGGGACGGATGGCCAGCACCTGGGCCAAGGCGTCTCGAGCCTGCAAGGGGAGGGAGGGGTGGGTGAGAGGTGTGCCAGGGCTTCTAATGGCAGCGCATGGCCTAGGACAAGGGCTGGAAGGACAGCCCTCATCTACTGTCTCTTGGGTGCTAGATAGTCAGCAGTAGAAGACAGCAAATCAAGCCGCTTACAATGCCAGCCTGTTCTCCTTGACACGCCTGTTCCCACCGAGGTCATGCACCTGTCCTGAGCAGCGGGTCTCGAGGAAGTCGGCGATAGAAAAGAGGACCACCACCGTGGCAGCCTCTGTGTAGTCCCCCAGGGCGATGGCCCCCGCCGCAGCGATGATCATTAAGCAGTGCACATCTAGCACCTGCAGTGATGACAATACCACCCACAGGCCACGTCAAGCGCGAGTGACCTGGAAGCGCTTGAGCTGCCCGGGCATGGCTGACCAGCAATGTGCACCGGGCATTGTGGGCTGCAATTAATTAGGTAGTGGCATCGGTGAGGCATGCTCCCTTGCTGGTGTGAGTTTCAAGAAGGCTAGGCTGGGATGTACACGCTGTTCATAATGGGAATGCAGCCACTGCCACAGCAGCAAACGACTAAGAAGACACTAGTGTATGGCAGCCTCAAGACTCACCCAGTTCCGCAAAGCGCCCCAGGCCTTGAGCACAATGGGCGGCCCGCCGGCGGCCACCGCTCCAAGGGAGACCCACTTGAAGTTGTCCAGCCACTCCACTCCGGTAGGTCCCGAAAGGTAGTGTATGAGGGAGATGAGCAGGAGGGCCAGGGACAGGAGGGTGAGGGGAGGGGGCAGCCAGGACCGAGATCCCTGCGGAGGATGAATGAAGGGAATGGGTCGCATGCAGTGTTGGGGGGTTTTAAGGTGTGTGGCTGTGTGCACATGGCACCAAGCGCGGTGAGCAAACGATCCACCATCAAAGGAGAAGCATGGGGCGGGCGTGGGCATGGACACAACTTGGGTAGTATCGTGCGGAATTCGACTAAGGGACCTCCCTCCTCTGGCTGCCTGTGGAAGGGTGCACCAAGCACCATGCCGGCAGGGGATGGACAAGGAGGCCACCAGCTGTGTGTGTGCATGAAGTACCCAGAACCCAATGAAAGCGGCGTTTGTATAAGCGCTATCAAGCTGTGTGCATCAAGTACAAAGATCCCAATGAAGGGTGTGGCTTTGTATGAGCGCTTCACACTGCCGGTAACCTACCGAGGCCTGATTGCGAGGAAAAGTAAGGGAGGCCTCCAGCTGCGCTTCATTCAGTGCTGCAACCAGCGTGGCTGGGCAGATGAGCGCGGGGGCGTGGCGCACCAGCACAGTCCTAGTCACCACCGCCACCTCCACCTGCGAGGAGGCATAGAGCAGGCACAAGTATTGGGTGTCGCCAGGTGCACTGGGTAGACTGGGGAGACAGTTGGCCAACATCAGTGCCGCAGCAAAAGAGCAGCAGACATGGCAGACCATCCGCCAAAAGAGGTGACCAGCCCTGTCATGTCCCAGGTACCGACGGCCCATGCAGAACGTGAATGAGATCATTGAGCTGAAGTGTCTTCCAGGGAATGTTAAGAGCAGGCAAAAGGTCACCTTCACCCCTTAGCCACACCTGGTGTACTCCGGGCAGCTTGTCCAGCACATTGTGAATGATGGGAACCTGCATCGCGGCAGCCACCCAAGTTTGGGGCTGACCACCCCTATGTGCGCGAGTGGCCAGAGTAGAAAAACACATAGGTAAAAAAAATTGCAACTGCATACCAACAAGTGCTGCCAACCTAACTGATTGCCTAGGTAAGCGGCTTCATGCCTAGCCATGAGCATGTGAGTCCTGTGATCCAGCCGAGGAACACCGTACCTCAGAGGGGCAGCAGATGCCCGCCGCAAAAATCTTGGTGTCCGCCAGTACGTGGGGGTCGCCCTCCTCGCTGTGAGTCACCACCAGGCTCAGGGGCTTGACAGTCTCGGGCTCCCCACCAGCCGCAAGCTTGGCATACTTTACAGCGCCACCACGCTCGCCAGTGGGGCAGACACCGCCGTCGCCGCAGGTGGAGCAGCGGCCCCACCGCTTGATGGCACCCAGGTCCTTGCCCCTGCAGGATGGCCAACGTAACCCTTGGTTGCCAAAGACCCTCTCCAAATTTACAACGCTAAGGCTGGGGTGACTTTCGAATCGAGGCAAGATGAGACAGTCTACCACAACCTTGGTGTAGGAACTGAACCACCCTTAAAGCTGGAAGGGTAGAGGGCGGCTGCAAAGCTCAGTAGATGGCTGGCTAGCTACAGACCTGTACTTCAGGTCAGATAGGAGTCCATGCAGCACCACGCCGGTGGAGCTGCCAACGCACTGTTCACGGCAGCAGGAGCTGCCTGGGCTGATGACGTGGTGAAGCTGGTCGCCAACCTGCAGAGTAAACACCAACCTGCACCGTTAGGACGTGCTAACTATGCCGGGGGTTGAAAACTTACAGCAGGTCCATTAAGCTTCGGTCAGCGCTGCGATCAGTAGCAGCTCATCACTTGGCTTACCAAATAGTCGACGTGGTCCCCGTGGTTCACAGGCGGGTGCCCACAGCCCGGTCCATGAGTGTGTGTGTCTAGGTCCAACAACACGCACGCCTCCAAAAAGCTCATGTTCATAATGAAACACGTGAGTGGTATGAAGGTTGGCGAGATTGGGTAGGCTGCTTAGATTTTGGGCTGAAAAGGCGCGGTTGAGCGCGTGCAATGATGTCACCTTGGATTTTCTTGGGACGCTCGCTGGGTTTCTTGCTGGACGGTAAGGTCCCTGGGACCCTTGCCTGGGACCCCAAGACTTTCAATGGTTATACTCGTCCACATACAAATAGCATACGACCCTCCTAGCGTCTTTATATTACTGAAGTGTCACTTAATACCCTTATCACAGCCATGCCATGGCATCCTGCTATGGCCATGTACCAGTCATGCTCGACCATACTTTCAACCGTGTTTTCTTGATCCACACCTCCCACGCTTTACAACCTCTACGTGCCAAGTGGATAACAACAAACCACAGATAGAGCAAAGGAAGCATATCGAAAACTTCACATGCTTCCGAAGTCGAGTCGACAACCAAGCCGGCAGTTTAACAGAAAAATTGCCACAAGCCCTGGTGCTCCAGCTGCAGCCAGCCAGGCTCTTTTTCACATTCAATCACACTGGCCGGCCACCTGCAGCAAGGACAGCTGTCCCATCACTTCCCCTGCCCCACAGCGCGCATTTGCAGCCTGGGCTTGACGATGCACACTGCGGCAGGCAGGGCCGACAGCGCAACATACGACGCCCCCATCACAGGCAGCACCTCCACCAGCACCACCCACTCTGGGGCCTTCAGGTCTACATGGGCCTGCAGGACAGAGGACCATTCGCCCGAAGACATGTACCCGCTGCATCAAGATGACCGCTGCATCAAGATGTCATCGCATGCAACACAACAGGAGTACCTGCATGCTCCCAACTAACTTGTTCTGTTCGGTGTTGGGCTGCAGCGGCGATGCTATCGCAATTCCCCAGTGCACAACGCAGCGCCTGCACGCCCAACAAGCATGCAACAAGAGCGATTTGCCACACCTGCACGCCATAGCGCTCCTTCAGTGCCCGCTCAAAGCCTCCAGCTACCGCTTTGATGGCCTGCATGCGGTCCATCACTGCACCTCTAGATTCCATATCTGTCCCAATAGCTCCGGTCTGCCTGGCATCCCCTGCCTGCCCAACTTCTGCACCGCTACCGCAGGCACCACCAGGGACAGCCGAGCCGGTGGCAGGCCCCATGGAGGCCTCAGAAGCAGCGCCTGCCTCACTGCCACGTGGCCTGTAAGCCACCCCAAAAGTCAGCTGCGTCGGCTGCTGCGCTGCCGTCACTGCTCGTCCAACAGGTACCTCTGCTACTGCATCTGAGCTGCCAGCAGCTTGCTTCGCATTTTGGGCCATGACAGAACCTCCTGCTGGTGCTGCGCTTGCTCTTTCGGTCCCACCCTTAACCACAGAGGCCAGTTGAGCAGCAGCCTTCTCTAGCGCGGCGATGTCAAGGACACAGGTGGCCACAATGGGGATGATGCGCTGGCAGTGCCGCAACCTTGGCACCCTGCCGGCTTCCACATCGGCAAGCAGTTGCGTTGCTATGCTTTGCACCAGCTGCATGGCTGGCAGAAGGTGCTGGCTTTCTGCCGCTGTTGCTGCTGCTGCATCGGATCCCAATCTGGAGGGTTGCTGCTCGGCTGCATCTACCTGTGCTCCCTGGCCAGACGGCCCCGTGTGGCCTGCTGCTGTTTTGGCCGCGGTGGCGGCGGTGCAGGCAGCCATGCTGAGCTTCAACATGACCACGCCACGGCAGCCCAGCTTCACAATAGAGAGCAAAGGGGGACTGCTCGGCTGTGGATCTTTGTCCTTATCAGCACCATGAGCAGCAGCAGCTGCCACATTCTCCTCAGCCTTGGCCTCAGCTGGTGCAAACTTGGGGGTCACGCTGACGCCTGCTGCACAGACTGGTTTCTCTTGAAGGTTTCTTGCCAGGTAGCTCGCCAGCAGCTGATTGGCTTCCTTGGTTGCAGTCTTTTCGCTGCAAGTCAGTAACACACGTATGGGGTCCATAGACCAGCTTATAGAAACAAACTTTGAGGCCGCCATACCCCTCATACTCCTGTCTAGCATGTGGGAAAGGGGTCGGCCAACCTAGGTTGGCCCCGAATAAACACTTAACTCACTTCCGGAAATTGCAGGTGAGAAGGAAGCCACACACTTGGCCGGCGCCCAGCTCTGCCACTGCACCATAGTCGAACCGCCCCACTTCCTGGTACTCTTCATCTGCCTGCCCGCTGGCTGCTTTCAACCTTTTAGGGGGACGACCCTGATCATCAGGGAGGACCCGCCTCATCTCCCGTTCTGCTGCTCTTCGCAGCTCGTCCTGAGCCGCCATCTGGAAACTCAGCAGGCAGCAATAACCCCTAACCACCTAATCGCAGTCAATATGGCAGTCAAAAGTGAGCCAGGTGTTCGCTCCTGCCAATGCAGCTGCTCCCCAAAGTACTGCTTTCACCTGCTTTCACCTGCTGGGCGATCAAAGCAGCGCGCAAGTAGACTTTCCATCCAAAGATGGGTCGCGGTGCTAGAACTCAAAGGTGATACGCACAGCTCAACGTGCTTTTATACCGGTATTTGGTTGAAGGCCTTGCTGAGTGAACGTGCCTTCACCCCACACTGGTACAACAGGCAACTGAAAGATGGCGGAGATATCCTTTCTCGGTAGTTCCACCACAGAAGACTCGGTGGAGGAGGAGATTGAGCTGTTGAAGAACGAGATTGTGCTACTCAGGCTTTTCCTGCAGCGAGTGGATCCAGAGGCACTGCTGTTGCTGGCAGACCAGGTGTGTCCGTGGGTGTGTCTTGGGCTGCTATATGCAGGTGCAACTCCCTTAATGACAAGCCGGATCAAACAGCTCTGCTTGTACATCCGCAGAGCCAAACGCAAGTTGAGCCAGGAGGCCTTGTGATTGGAGAGAAGGCGGAGATATGCTCCCAGGAGATCGAGCAGTGTGCACGAGGCATCGAGCGCTGCATAGCGGATGGTGACGCACAGCAAGCACACCTGGCAGCTGCGACAGCTGAGTGCAAGCTGCGGGTAGCTGAGACGACCAAAGATTTCCACGACTTATTAAAGCTGCTCTGTCTCAGTGAGGGCCCCGTGAAGAGCAGCCAAGGGACCTCAGCTGCTGAGCAAGGTGGCAAGGACCCCAGCAGTAGCGGCGCAGCGAAAGCTGGCACGCTCAGATTGCCGGCTGCTACACAACTGGCAAAGACTGCTGTCTCTGGAGAGAAGCTGAGCAAGTTCTTGGGAGAATATCTGCGTCGCCACGACACTTCCATAGAACGCCTGCATGTCAGGGCCAGCATGCTCAAGGTGCGGTCTGTCAGCAAAATGCCACCTCCACTGATGCAGCGTCCAAGGCTGCGTGCACTTCAGCCTGTAGTCATCGGGCCGTAGCCACTGAACGTGTAGAGCCGGACAATGTGCTGTAGGTTCACCTAGCCAAGTTGGAGCAATCTCTTGCAGCCAAAGTGGATATTGGAGGGTCGCTGCAGCAGGTTGACTATGACCAGGCAAGTCACGGCCACGTTGTAATGGGGTACCGGAGTTGCTTAAAGAATGACTTAGTAGTGTAGACAGGTTTACACATACGGTACAGTTGTTAGCATGGGTGGCAGGTAGTGCAAACAGGGAGTAGAGCTGGGCTGGACTGGACGGGCAGGGCTGGATGCAGATACGGTACAGTTGTGGTGATTACATCATTGGCGGCAAGGTTTCCGTAACATTACTGGCGCTGACACCTAGACAAGCCCCACGAGCCTTCCCTGCATCCAGCCCTGGGATGTTACGCCACTGGATCAAGTAGTTGCTGACGAACTACCAAATGCTCACTGGTGGTGCTCTGCCGCAGCTCAAAATCCAACATGCCCAGGCCCAGCAAAAATTGGACATGCACAACACGGAGTCAGTAGCGTTGAAGACAGACACTGGCACAGCAGTGCAGGTGTTGTGGAGCCAGTTGCATTTGGGTGGTGCTTGCATGCCTGTAACTAGGCATTGTGTCCAGGCTTCATGTCCAAACATCTTATGAGCCGGTTGCATGCAGTGATCAAGGCTAACTAAGACACCTCTCCTGCAGGTGCTGGCTGACTTGCGTGACAGCCTGACTGGGACGGCCAGTGAGATTGCAGCGCTGCAGCGGCAGATGGAGCTCGCAGAAAAGCAGCTGGGCGCGCTGCGTACCAGTGTGGCGAAGGTGCAGGGAGAGTGCGAGGCGCTGGAGAGGGAGTGTGAGGGGCTGCGGCGCCAGAAAAAGTAAGTGGCAAGGTACACTCATCTATCTCTGCTTCGTGCCACATTGCATGTATTTCCGTGGGGAGGGGCAGGCAGGGGACGGGGTCTAGGTAGGAGGAGGGGGGGGGGGGTTGTTCTAGGTAGGAGGCTGCAACTCCGCTGGAGGAATTGTGTGCCTGAAGGGCAGGAAATCAATCGTGGTCCTGTTGCCTGCTGCAGGCACGAGAGGAAAACTTCAGGTTGGCACCTGCACCTTATGCCACATATAGGTCAACCTTCCCCCGCCACTGTCTGCAAATGCAGAGATGATGGTGACACTGCTCACATACTGGACTACATCAAGATGAGGAACGCGGTGCAAGAGGCGCAGAAGAAAGTAGCCGACTTGCACCGCAAAATTGAGGTTGCCTCGCTCAAGGCAAGGAAATGATACCTCAACATTCCTCTGTAAGCTGACGACAGAGCAGTTCCAACCCTGCTGCACAAGCCAGGCAGATGACGCAAGGGCGGCATGTTGGCTGCTGTGTGCGCTTCTCACACATGCAACCAAGGTTTACGCAGACTGATGACACTCTCAGCACTCTAGAACCGTCCTTTGACCCAGAATCTGGCCTTGGCAGCTCCCAGTTTGCACACATGCCACCAGACAGTACCTACGGCACTGATCGTAACAGCTAAGACCTTGACCACCAAGGGCACATGGACAAAGTCAGACCATGTGAATGGTCCAAGCGACCGCTCTACATGTCCCCCACATAGACCTATCTGCACACAAGCACAACCAGCAACTCAAGGTCCACACCCAGAGGCCCTACACCTGGCCACAAATACAAATAGCATCAACAGCGGACAGGCCACCGCCTCACAACTTGAGCGAAAAGTAGTCAGCGTCGAAGTGGTGGAGCCGCACATAGCCTTCCTCCCCGCCGGTGGCGAACATGGTGCCATCTGGGCTGAATGCCACTGCAAAAGGAGGGGAGAAACCCAGAACCGGTCACTTTCCTGCCTTGTGTAGGGTTGACGGACCCGCAAGGGTGTCCTCACCAATCCAATCCATCAGGTTCGACATAAACAAATTTATCTGCCTCCCAAGCATATATCAACATCGTCCATGCACCAGAGCAGTATTACCCACCGGCATTAATGGGGCCAAAGTGGCCCTTGACGTTGGCAAACTCGTCAAGGTAGATCTTATGGAAGAAGCGGGCCTCGAACCTGCCGGCACGAGACGACGTGGTGGTCACCTGCGACGCTTCTTGGCCACCGCCAATGAGCACCTGTAGCAGGGCAAGGGGTGTGCAGGCAAACTTTAAAACTTCTGCGGTACCTCTGGCTGGAAGTTGGTGCTGCCACGGCCAAAGAAGAGCGGACTTCTTCGTCGCGTTGGGCACTGTGACATTGGTGCGCAACAGCCAAACCATACCCAAGAGCTTTTGCGGTATGATCATTGAATCCAAGAGACCTGATCGACATGGGTTTTCAAGAAGCCCTCCCTAACGGCTGCACTCAGCGCTGGGGTGCTAGCTGGTAAAATGCTACTTTGGGTGCCCCTTACACAACTAAGGATATCAGTCATTCGCAGTCATTAGAACAATCGAACAGCTGGTGTAAGGCCCACTCACGTGGTCAAAGATGGGCGAGAGTGCTGCTGAGTTGACGGGTACGGTGGACTGGTAGGTCTTCATCACCTCCAGCGTCTGCGTCAGGGAGAGTTCCTCAAGAGCCTCAAACAATGGTACCCAAGAGTTGGGAAAGGCATACTGCAAAAATCTATCAGCCCAGCTCATAAGCACAGGTTCAACGTTGCCCAATTTCCTTCATAGCGACACTAACCTAAACATCTCCACACTGATGCCTTCTTGTCGCCCAGCCGGCTGTTGGAGATACAGCAGTGTGCGGCCGTACACAAGTAACCCTGCTCGCTTGCCTGTGTGTCAACAAGCTTGGCGGACTTGTCATTGGAGGCCGTGACGAAATGTGTCTGGTCAGTTGACACCTGGAGGTCCATGATATGCTTCTCATGGATCTGCCGCTCCAATACGCACTTGCCTGTCTGCACAACACAGGTATGGGCAAGAGCATCAAAGCAGTAGCGATGTGGGAGCAAATGCATGTCTCACGATGTGTTTTGGGCTTTGGGCGCAAGCTTTGTGGCTCCGGGAACCACATGTGCTGGGTTTGTGAGCGATAGCAGAGCAGAAAACTCCTTACTTCCCTCACACATCCCGGCACAAACAAAACCCACACCATCATCACCCACTTGCGTGCGCACACACTCATAGCAGACCCACCGGCCCGCCAAACCCACGGCTAAACGCCCGTGCCATTTCCCACAA
>BBXU01002759.1:0-40504 GCA_001598975.1 Parachlorella kessleri
CCCCCCCCCGCACCTCCACATCCCACCGCCGCACAAAGCCGTCCTCGCTGGCCGAGAGCAGCACGCGGTTCTCGTCCAGCCACTCCACGCGCGCTATCCTGCCGCGGGGGCCAGTCATGCTGCGCACCACCTCCGCAGACTGCTCTGCCGGGTCCGCCGCGATGTTCACGATCCTGATGGCCGACACCTCGTTCATGAACGGGTCGGTGGTCAGCGCCGCCATGTGCTCGCCAACGGCAAACTTGGCTGCGCGGCAGGGCTCATGGAAGCGGAACCGAAACAGCTCCTCACCGCTGTGCATGCTCCAAAGCCGAGCGGTGGCGTCGCCAGCACCAGTGAGGAGGGTAGAGCTGTCGTCTGCACCCAGGGTACCAGCGATGGCAACGGTGATAAAGAGTCCGTCGGCCAGCCACCAGCCGCTGGTAGAGTTATTGTGAGTGAAGGTAGATGGTAGGAACAAAGCTTCGATGCACAGCTTCATTCATGACCGCCACGCTGCTGCCCTCGGTATCCCCATTTGCTCCAGCAAGGCCTTGCCGCCTTGCCTTGCCATCCCAGTCTGCTCTGTTCCGCCCTGCCTGGAAACCTACATGAGATATCCACCGTCCAGACGGCACCGTTGTGCCCGTTAAAGCTGCCTGCTCGCTGACCATTGTCTGTCCACCAGAGATTGACGTGGCTATCCTGCAAGGCCAAAGCAATACTTATTCACACGGCTAGTAAAGTCAAACGCCTTCACACCTCTTCGCACTCTAGCACAACCACTGCACGCGCTAGCAGCTGATATTCCGCCTGTACAGCCCGAGCCCACCTTGCCGCAAGTGACCAGGAGGTCGCCCTCTCTATTGAACCTGCAAACACAGCAACTTACGTTAGCGGTCTCGCTGGGATTGACCAACTGGGCCAGCAGCGCTGTGGCAGGGAACAATACCCCAAGCACAGGCTACACCGTGGCAACGTTCTCACTCACTTTACTTGATTAAGGGGACGCTCATGACCTGCAGTGCGTACAAACAACGCAATAGCATGTTGGCAACCCACATCACAGTCGGGGTGATGGCACATGCAAGGTGCAGCACGTTGTAGTTTCCAGCATCGCACCTTGCAGGATGTAAGGACGCATATTGACGTCCCTGACTCGCTCTTGGTACGATCGACAAATTTGCTTTCAAAGACTGTGGACCTGGTTGCACTACAGAGCAAGTGACAAGCACCAAAGTCGAAAGGAACAGGAATTTCCTCGCTGGAGACTTCGCAGGCACAGCCGGCACCAGGCACTACATGATTGCAGGACAACTTTGATCAAACACTGGAGCTTGGGCAGAGAACCCAAACTAAAGCGCATTGCAGTACTTTTACATTATATATCAGTCATTCTAGCTGTGCACGGATGCCAGCACCTTATTGCTGACCCGATCAGAGTTGCATGTGATGGGAGCGTTAGGACCTGGGGACTTGCAGTTGGTGTTTGAATGCCTCAGAGGAGCTCTGAGTCAAAACACGGTTATTCAGAAGCAGGCAGAATCGGCACTGCGTGCCCTTGAGGCACGGCCTGGCTTCTGCTCCTGTCTGGCGGTGGGTGGGCGTCAGTGTGTCTGGGTCTCTGCTACTATCAAGACTCTGCATAGACTGCAAGCTTGGGTTCTTGTTACAGCTGTGCCACCCAAGTACTGCTGGCTTGCAGGAGATTATTGCCAGCAAGGATGCGGACCACAGTGCCCGCTGGCTGGCTGCTGTGCACCTCAAGAACAGTATAAACAAGTACTGGCGATCCAGGCTACCTGGGTGGGTTGCACCTGTGACTGCAGCCGGTGTCTGCGGCTTTTGGTATGTACAGCGTGTATGATATATTTGACAGCCTTGTTGTCCTCTGCGCACGGCCGACAAGGCGGTTGATAGCAAAGCAGGGATAGATCGCAACATTCTTTGCTCACAGGTCACTTTCAGACGATGAGAGAGGGCATCTACGGCGGAAGTTCCTTGAGCTGCTTGAGCAGGAGGACAGCCAGGTATGGTGGCGCAAGTGCCCAGCTTTTGTGACACCTAGGATGCTAAGCAGCATTGCGAAGTATTTTGATAACGATATTTTGATACGTCTGCAGTGCCCGGGTGCAACCAAGATGGCAGTGCAAGTTTGTAGAACCTGTTCATTGTATAACATACCTTACCTGTCATCTTGCTGCTGACATACCAGTGGCTGCTTTTTTGACTGCAGATTGCCGTCCAGATAGCAGTGGTGTTTGCCAAGGTTGCGCGCTTCGACTTCCCACGGAGCTGGCCCAGCCTGCTTGGTGACCTGCTGGGCAGGCTGCAGGTGGGTGATGACAATATGAGACACTAAGGGGTTGGTACACCCTTGACAACAGATGATATTGGAATCCCATGTTAGCTGGAGTGCCTAAGGAGTTAGGCAAACCTGACAAGAAGTGCTGCAGCCTGTCGTCCTCTCACACCAGCAGTGGGAAGGTGGCTGCAACATGATGTCCACCTACAGGTCTGGCATGCTGTTGCACAGCGTGCAGGGCGGCAGCACGTTGGCGGTACGTCGGGTGTACCTTGTGCTACATCACATCCTGAAGGAGCTGGCCTCCAAGCGCCTTCTGGCTGACCAGAAGAACTTTGAGCAGGCAGGTTGAACAAGGCCTAAGGAGGGATCACCTAGAAAAGTCTTGTTGGGGTGGTGGAAGTAGTAGGCATCAACTGACTGAAGCTGGGTATGATGGGCCTCAACGCACGGCTCCAACAGATGTGCAGGGCCTTGACCTAGACTCACTTCTCTTGGTACCGTATATGCCTTGCTCATCAGAGTTGTGTCTGGAAGCTGCTGTGAGAAGCACTGGAAAGTTTTTGCTACACCCTTCCTCTGAATGCGCACTGGCCCACCCCAACTGCGAGTTGCGCCCTGTTGCCTACAGATAACTGCGTCCTTGCTCGACCCAATCTGGACCCAGTGGCTTGCGGACACCCAGGTCATCACTGCATCGCTTGCGGTCGCGCTGCCTGCGCCCCATGCACAGCAGCAGCCGCTCCTTGTGGTGTTTGAGCGCTGGCTGCTGCAACTGAAGGTAGGCCCAGGGGCCTTCCATACAAATAGGTTGAATTGGCTCCCTCGACCCCTCGGTGGCTCATGCAGCATGCATAGCAGCAGCCTCCGCTTCTGCTGCTCTTCCCGATCACTGCTGCAAGTTCCAGGCGCCTGTAGGAAGTGGCTGTGGGGTGCGTGAGTGCACATAGTTGGGTCAGCCAGGTGGGTCAGAACGGCGGCTTATTTGAGTTTATGTCTAGCCTAGTGTAGTCTAGTCTAGGTGCGTACCGCCGCCTGATGATTGCTTGCCTGACTAGCCAGGCTCTCTGCATTTGGATATGTGGCCAAGCCCACATTTGGTCTTGTGATGCTTCCAATCGGCCCATATATCTGCACCGCTGTCTGCAGGCTCTGCGCCGCATGGTCATGTTTGGCTTCCAGCCCGACGCCCGCACTCTGCAAGAAGTGCACGCTGTGGGCCGGGTCACCCCGGCCCTGCTGCAGACGCTGCAAGCCTTTGTGGCAGCAAGACCACCACTGCTCTCAGCAGGAGCAGGAGCAGCTGCAGGGCAGGCACTGGTGGCCCCAGGAGGGCGCAGCCAGCTGGGTGCCATGGTGGATAGGGGTACCATCAAGCTGCTAAAGTCGCTGCGGCAGATACAGGAGATGCACCCCTGGTGAGAGCGAGGGTGGGAAGGATTGACACAAATTGCTCAGGGTGTTCTGCTGTTCAGAGGCCGCCAGCGGCAAGCGCTGTTCTGCAGCATTTTTCCTGTACTTCTGCTACCAGACAATGTTACCGGCGACAAAGCGCTGCTTGCGTGCTTTCTTGGCTCTGAATGGCAATCACTTTTGTGTACTGCAGGAGCTTCTACCACTGCGGGGCGCTCCTGCCGTGCCTGGAGTTCTGTCATGGGCAGATAGTGTCCAGTGGCGGCAGGAGCAGCAGCGGCATAGCAGAGCAGTTCAGTATACAGGTGAGGGGGCGGGTGGGTAAGCCAAGCGCTGCACAGCATCCGCTGCAGCAAGAGAGCGGCTGCTCACTTGTCAAAGCAATCAAGATAGAGCCAGACCTGGCTATGGTGTACCTGGCATCTTATGACTATAATCTGGTGTACACCGCCTATTTGCGCTGGCATTATGGCTGGGTTCTTTTTTGGGTGCAGTGCCTCTTGCTCATGCACGGCATCCAGAAGTGCCAGTCCTACAAGGGTGCTTCGGCTTCCCTTACGCTCAACCTCAATGCTAGAGAGCAGGTGCGCTGGAGCCTCACCCAGGGAGGTAAATTTGGATTTCTTCACGAGTCGTCCTGTACTCCTGTTCGTGCCAAGCTACGGGGTACAAACTCTTATTTGGCCTTCCCCTGAACCCCATGAAGCGGGATGGAACCTGCCCAGCGTGATGTGGGCAGCTCAGGAGTGCCAGCCAGACAAGCCTGCTGTGTGCTTCGTGCAGGCAGGCAGCTGGAAGAGTCTCGCCGGCGAAGTACGGGCAGCGCTGAAAAGCTTCTGGGGAGCAGCAGGGCGGCTGCAGGGGCTGTGTGTGGCCCTCATAGAGCGCTACTTCCCGCTGACTGACAAAGAACTAGGGGAGTGGTGAGTTGCGGAGTGTGTGTGTGGCTGTGTGTCTGTGTGTGCCGTGTGTGCGCGCGTGCGTGTGCGTGTGGGTGTGGGTGTGGGTGTGGGTGTGGGTAACTTGCCCATGTCAGCATGCCTGCCTAAGCTCTGTTAGGACTCGGAGCTGACAATTAGCTCTAGGGCCTGGTGGCAGCTGTGCTGGGAGGGTACCTGCCATAGCTGGGCAGCCAGTGCGCCTGGCATGCTCAGGCGTTTGTCTTTAATCCTCATTTGTCGCTGGACTGGCTGTAGGGAGTCTAACCCAGAGGCCTTTCATCATGAAGTCGAGAACCTTGCGTGGGAGGAAAGCTCCCGCGGCTGCGCAGAAAACACCTACCTAGCGCTGTTTGAGGTGAGCCCATGGGGTTGTTGACATTACCAATTTAGAGGATTGCAACACTGACATACGACGTTGTATGCCAGCTTGTGCCCGGCTGGAAGTGCCATGCCTGTGCTGAGCCTGGAGGGACGGTGCTAGACTGGCTACTGCTATGGAAAAAAAATCGGTCAGATGCGTTAACATGCTTTGTTCAGCGGGAAGCCAGGAGAGCGGGTATGCCACAGTGCGCCTTTCATGGGGCACTTACAGCGGCTTTGTTGTTGCTTGCCGTTGGGGTTAGTCGTTGGATCTTCTGGTTTGTGGGCCTAGTCCATCCTTGGCTCCTTGTTGGCGCTACTTGTGGGGACCTCACGGCAGCATGGTCAAGTGCGGTATGCTCTTAGACCCTGGCCTAGGCTCTTACAGCGGCTCCTGGGGCATGCAGGGCTATCGAGAAGGCTTGGCCCCGGTGGTGCTGGAGCTCCTCAAGCGAGCCAGTGAAGGCTGCCCGCCCGGAGTAGCAGCGCACCTGCAGGTATGGGTACGCAAAGGAGCGCTGAGGTCTGGCTTGTCTGCTGGCATCCTTACATGCTTGTGCTTAGGGTTCAGGAGAACGGACATGAGTGGAACACTAACCTGTATCTTAGCATGTTCAACTAAATCAAGCAATGTTGTTGTGCATTGCGGAATCGCTGGAAACTCGAATTTCTGCCTGCAGGGTCCCAGGGTGCACGGCATCCCCTCCCAAGTTATTTTCAAGGAGGCGGTCTACCATGCAGTGGCTGTGGGCGCATACGAGCTCTTCGACTTTGTGGATTTTCCGGCCTGGCTCCATGGGGCATTGCTGCAGGTAATGCGGTGCAGATTACAGTGCCTTACTTGTGCTGGCCTGGAAGGAGCGAGCCTGGCTATAAGATAGTATAAGATAGCTGCCGCCCATGCAAAACTGTGGATATTTATCTAGGTGATTCGCATGCCCAATGCATCAGCTGCTGCGTCGAAGGAGGTGCACTTCGCGCCGCGCCAAGTGCCACTGCCTTGGCATGGGTTGGGAATCACTGCCATCCGGTAAAGCCAGCATGTGCTTTCACTGGTGTGCATAAGAGGCTCTATTGTCACGTGGCCAATTCGTGCAGGAGATGGCAGATACTGCCCCTGCTGCGAAGCCCCTGCGCCGGCGCGCCACAAAGCTCATCTCTTACTGGGCAGCCAAGCTCAAGAAGGAGGCAAGCCTTCTCTCATGTGAACCCTTACCCGCCTCGTGTGGCTGAATGCAAGTACTGCTGCGCCTCTGGCGCGAAACCGTTTGGGATGTGACTGCCAGCTCTGCCAGCCCTGCCCTCGGAGCCAGGGTGCTGTACTTGTTGCTGCCCTTGCTTCCTTGCTTGTCTCTTCTCAGTTAGTACCCCCAGATGGCCTGGTGGTAAGGCATGAGCTGTGGTTGAACACTATGCAGGATAGACCGACGGTATACCGTGCGCTGCTGGGCGTGCTGTCATGCGAGGAGGATGCTGCGCTGCAGCTGGCAGCCATTGTCACCCTGCACACCCTTGTAGATGACTGGTCAGTTGACTTGCGCGTCTGCGGCAAGGACTGGCTGGGTTATTAATAGTCATTGGGTTGCTGCGATTCTCATGTGTTTGGTATTATGTATGAGTCAGCTGCCAGCCGCTTATTGATTGTAGGGTTATGCAGATGCAAACCACACGCCTACCCCACCCCCACAGGAGGCCGTCTGCATTGTGTAGAAGACTGTTCGATCGGCTGGTGGCCTGGCCAGCGCTTTGGCACCCATCCCGGACCGTCACGTACCTGAGGCCCACCCTTGTGCAGGGAGTTTTATGAAGACCAGTTCATGGAGTTCGTGGGACCTTGCTTTCAGCTGCTGGCGGGCCTGCTGCGAAACGCAGCCGAGTTTGACACGCAGCTACAGGTGGGAACTCATCATCTGCTCTTCTCTCCGACAGGACAAGCATCTGAGCTATATCCTTTCAACCCTGGGTGCTTGCAGGCAATGTTGAGCACTTGTGAATGTGGCTTTGTCCCACCACCGATGCCCTGCGACCCGAAGCGCTGCCCCCCCTGCCACGCTGCATTTCAACAGCTTCCTGTCCTGTGCATCCTGCCTTAGCTTATGGGCCGGTTCGCATTAAGATACCATGAGAGCTTACAAAACATGAGTTTTTGCAGGGACATGGTGCAACATGGTTGCGATCCACAGTGTGTGCTCTGTTGCCCAAATCCCCTGCAGGCCTTCAACCTTATAAACCTCATTATCGACCGGCTAGGTGTCAGCATACGGCCCTTCGCCCCTGGGCTGTTGCAGCTCCTGCCGGCTGTCTGGGGAGGGGCAGCGGGGCAGAGCCTGCTGCGGATCCAGGCAAGCGGAACCAGTGAGCACTAATCAAGTTTTACTGGCAAGCAGACGAGCAACAACCGAGGTTGTTGGGTTTTGACTGCAGCATTGTGGGAAATTGGCTGCAGCCGTGTCCTCCGCAGTAGTATGAGTTGAGAGATGTGAGCAACGTAGGTGGCACACCTCCACTGCAAGCCACCCTATTGAATGGAATGAGGGATCCTTCGAATGTTCCTCCTGCAGCTTCTGTTATTCAGAGCGACCTGGATGATAACTTGATAGTAACGTGACTACTTGCCGGTTCTTCTCTGCCAAGCAGGTGCTCCTGGCGCTGCAGCGGCTGGTGAACGCCTTGGGCAGCGAGTCGCCAGCCTGCTACCCCCTGGTGCTGCCAGTGCTGCAGCTTTGTACAGACCCGGCACAGGTGGGTTGCCCCATCCCCCCATGCGACCGGCTGCAGTGGACGGGGTTGAGCTGAGAAGGCAGATGGCTGTGGATGATGGGTACATGACAGTCCTTTGCCCCGTAAAGCAACATTCTGCGTCACCACCTTACTAGAAATGGGCTCACACACCATTTGAATCCTGCCAGGCTACCAAGGCATGTGCAGCATTGCCTTGGACAGCTTGCTGGCTTTGTTGCCTGTCCAGCTGACCCACCTACCGGATTCGCTGAGCATTCACTTAGCCCCCGTGGCTTACCTACAATCAATTTGCATGATACAAGTTTTACCTGCACATGCGCAGCCTGATGAGTTGAACCTGTTGGAAGATGGGCTGCAGCTGTGGCTGGTAACGCTGCGCAATGCGCCCTCGCCGCACCCAGGCGTGCTGTCGCTGTTTCCCAACCTTGTGGCAGCCATGGAGCGGTCAACAGAGCACATTGCTGTGGGGATGAAGGTGGCTGCCTCCTGCGTGCTGCTGGGTAAGCTGCTGGCTATATGATTTTTGAGGGGTGGGTGGGGGGGCCCCGGTCGGTGGGAAAGCTGGCTGGCGGTTTGGGTCCGCTGAGATAACAAGTTGCGCTCCAGGCAGCTAGTACTCTTGACCTAACCAGCAAGGGTCGACGTATGTACCTTGGGAGCAAGAACCAAGCAGCGCCTCATCACGGCATCTGTGGGCGGGTGTGCTCCCATGTCTCCACCATGCACGCTTGTCTGCAGGCGGCGCCGAGTTTTTGCGGCAGTATGGGGCTGGCCTGGTGCAGATACTGTGCGGCTTCCTGGGGAACGTGAAGGAGAGGGGCATGCTGGCGCTCATGCCGGTGATGGACCTCGTCATACAGGTCTGTAATGCCCAGGCATTGTCAGGCATGTCATGTGTGCCGCGCTTCGTGAGGCAGGCATGTGCTAAAACGGTGCAGCTACAGCATGCACGTAGTGCAATTAACAGCTTGTTCCACTGTCAGATGCACATGCCCTGGTTTTGGGTAGTTTCCTTATGACCTCCATCCAGACGATGTCCACTTGATGTGGTTGCCCGCTGCAGTCGACATGTGAAACTTACCAGTTAGTCCCTCTGTATGCCCTTTTGCCTGCAGAGCTTCCCTAGCGATGGACCCCAGCTTCTGTCCCCCGCTTTGCAGCGCTTGCTGGGCTGCTGCCTGCTGCCTGGCAGCAGCGAGTCAGGCTTAGTCATCGCGGCAGCCCTAGGGGTGATGGCACGGGTGCTGCTGCACAACGCTGCCTTTTTCCTGCAGTTTTTTGAAGCAGCCGCAACTGCGCAGCAGCCAGGTATGGAGTCAGCGCTGCTTGAACTGCTGTGAACGCATCTTGTGTCAGCCGAGTTGCATGCTGCGACTTCCTAACTACTGTGCTCTTTCTGGCTGTTGTCCTGTTGCCTGCGGTTGCAGCATGGCCTTGATGTTCACAATGGGACACCTCCTGGAAGCAGAGGGTAGCAACATCAAGTAGATTAAAAATGCGGCCTCCCAATCCTTGGCTGTGCCGCAGGTGCCCAAGCCCAGCAGCTTGTTCTGACAGTGCTGGACTTGTGGCTGGACAAGTTCGACTCCATTGGCCAGCCAGCCGCCCGCAAGTTGTCAGCGCTGGCGCTGTGCGTGCTGCTCCCTGCCCCGCTGCCTGGCCTGCTTGAGCGGCTTAAGCTGATTGCCACCCACATCACCGCTGTGTGGTTTGAGGCAAGTCGGCAGCCTACTTTCCTCTGATAGATCTGTTTCAGGCTGGTTGTGGTGGCGTGGCTTGCTGAAATGGATCTGGTTGCCAACCACCTTGCCTACGCCGCACCCCTGGGAGGCTTCTGTTGGCATGCTGGCGACCCACACTACATTGCTACCTACATCACCACAGTGGGGCTGTAGTGTGCCATGTCCTAGCTTGACAGTATGGCCTTTGTGCTGGTTGCTTGGGGCGCTTCCTCTCTGGGCAGGGACAGCCCCGATTACGCGGCATTCCCGCAGCCAATCATGGGCATAAGTCTCTCTGACACCGACGTTGACATTTATGTAGATTGTAGGGGGGCAGCCTTCAGCAGTAGCAGAAGTACCCAGGCTGAGTAATGCCCGGCTGGCAGTGATCTTCTAACTGTCTGATCGCAGGTGGAGGGCGGCGTCCCAACAGGCGGCGAGGCGGGCAGTGGGCAGGTGCACTACGGCTATGACTTCTACAATGCTTCCCACAGCAGCGGCGCCGAGGACGAGCATGCAGCCACAGTGAACTCTGAGGAAGCAGAGGGTGAGTCTGAGCGGCGCAAGCAGCTGCACGAGCGAGACCCTGTCAACCGCTTACGGCTGAGCGCCTTCTGCAAGCAGCAGCTAGAGTCGGCGGCAGCAACTCATGGGGGGGCACTGACAGCGGCGCTGAATGGGATGGACCCGACCATAGCAGGGCAGCTCAAGGCGATGGTGGAGTCGTAGGGTGTGCAAATGCACCACCCTGCCAGCCAGCATCGTTCTTCCCTTGATTGCAACGAAATGTTTAGGCTATAGCTGTGCTCAGGCAGGGGCATTGCATGGGCGGCCTGGAGACTCTGCAATTGCCGGCCAGTTTCATTTGGTGCTGAGGCGCTACAAGGGTGCGCAGGCGGCATCGATCCACGTGTGAGCATTCTGAGGCGTGCCGGGGTTGGGTATCTGTCTTGAAGAGAGGCATACTAGGTAGGTTAGGGAGTAAGGCAAACCCATAGCATTGATTACATCCAGCCCTGGCCCCAATTTAAGTACGCACCTTGCAAGCCAGCAAATTTGCCACAACCAAAGTACATTCAGAGCTCCCAACATCACCACTGCAAGTGAAACCACTGTCAGTCAAGACTATAAGACTATGTCCTTTTCATTCGTACAGCTCCACTCTCACTCCCTGTTCGCACCAACTGCCACCCATGCTTTGTAAGGCGATGTCCTTTGCTTGCACTGGCCTAGTAGGCACGCTGGTAGAAATTACTGGATAAGAAATCAGGCAAGACTCAGAAGCATACCTGTGTCCAGCCCTATCAGTACAGTATAGTCCCTGTCTCTCTTGTTCGCACTACCTGCCACCCTCACAAGACCGTATTGGATCAGAACTCTGGTATGGACCATGGTATCTATCTATGGTATGGACCATGGTCCATACCAGAGCATTCCTGCTTGTACCGTTGTCAGGTTGAGCACTACCTCTTTTCCTCAGAAGATCTTTAGGAGATTTCTCTGCGCATTGCCGGCCACCACCATTAGTATGTGTCTCCGCAGTAAGCCTGAAGCTCGGAGCGGAGCATATGACATCGCTCTAGCTAGGGCATAGCTAGGGGACTTGGCGCAGCATTGATAGCATCATGTCAAGCGTGTGTGCCTCCCAGCAGGGCATGTTCAGCATGTTGGCTCTTCCTGGCGACTCGCTGGACACGATCTCAGGCCACCTTAGCGTGGTTGAAAAGTAAGTTGCAGCAGTGAAGCTTGTATGCTGTCCTTTTCAGCGCTGTGCAACCCGCATCCTGCTGTACTTATGTTGCAGGGTCTATTTGGCCTGCAGCTGCAAAACCCTGTGGGGTCATAGCAACCCGAGCAGCAACTGGTGGCAGTCGCTAGATTTGCAGCCACCATCTGATAGCGCAGCAGAGCACATGGCAGCCTGGATCGGGCGGCGCGGCAGCCTGGTACACCAGCTGCAGCTGTCCTTGGACAAGTGCAGCCCGAAGGCTGTGCGGGCAGTCCTGCTGGCCGTGGCAACAAGCTATCTGCCGAACCTGCAGAGCTTGGAGGTCCGCTGCGCTCCCCCAGCTGACAAGGTGTATGGCCCACCTCCCGCATCGCATCCTGGATACTCTCAGTGGGAGTTTGACGACCTAGGAAGTTACGTCTACCTTCCCCCAGACTTCTCACTGCTCACCTCCCTCACCTCGCTCAGTGCCAGCGGCTTCTCCTGCCTGGGTTGCCCGCCCGCCTGCCTGCCCGCGGGACTGCGCAGCCTCACCATAGACTTGTGCCCGCCGGAGGAGCGTGGCTGCGAGTCAGCAGCCAAAACATCAGTGTTCTTGCTTGCTCGGGCAGCAGCCCAGGTGTCAGCCCTGCAGTCACTGAGCATTGTGGTGGCGCCGCCCAGAGCAGATCCGGACGGGCCCTACGCTGAACTCTTTCTCGACCTTGCCCCACTGAGGGACCCTTGGGCCCGGCAGCTCACACAGCTCAGCGTGATTGGGCAGGGCAGGGCGATGGACTTGGAGCAGCTCGCAGGGTTGCGCAACTTGCAGCAGCTGCATGTGGCGGCGAAAAACCTCCACCGTGACTGGGCGAGGGCAAGGAGAGGATGGGGTGAGGAACCGGAACCGGAAGCGCCACTGTGGCAGCCGCAGCCGCTGGCGGCCCTGGGTGCCCTTATGCAGCTGCGTAGCGTGAGACTGGACAGCTTGGATCTCCCGGAGGCCGAGATGTTGCAGCCTGTGTGGAGCCTGCCGCTCCTCGAGGTGCGTGGCCTGTTTCAAGATGGTGCGGTGCCTGTTCGCTGTGGTGCGGTGCCCTGCTGCCCCTCTCGTGTGTGCTGTTGTGTGACTTTGATGCTAACGGAAAAACAACACAAATATGCCAGCTGTCAGTGTCGATGGGAAATTCTTGGACTCCCTACAGCAATTCAATGCTTAGCTAAGTACTTGCGATTGTTGAGCTGCACTTGCAATGTCATGGTGTAGGAACTGGATGTGGCAGATTTGAGCTTCCAGCAGCGCAGCCTGCCACCACGACATACTCTCGTTGGGTGCAAGGCACGGCATTTAATTCTTGGCTATCAACAAGCAGCAAGGTTGGGGCCCATGCTTGGCCCACTGGAGCAGGTGGAGCTGCTTACAATCGTTGTTATAGGGAGCAGTGATGGGAATGATCAGCATGTGCCCTTCCCACCTGATGTGTTGGAAGAGTTTGCAGCGCAATGCCCAGGTTTGCGCAAGGTGGAGTTTGTGCACTTTGATGGTAGCGAAGCCCCGTCTGCCCGCCATTTGGAGGCTTTAGCAGATGTGCTACCAGTCACGGTTGAGCTTGCTCTGCAAATGGCAGGTGCCGCCCTATCCTAGGGCATGTGACCGGAATGCCTAGGCCTTTAGTTTGATTTGGCTAAATATTAAGCTATCATGTAATTGTCCTCCTACATATGTACTATAACTGTCTCCCTCTGTGGCGCTAGGACTTCAGTTCAACAGCTTGTTGTCTGTAGACTTGTGACTACTTTACTCATTACTGCTACCTCTGGCATGCACCTTTTTTAGGACTAGAGCAGTGTCATCCCTTACACAGCTTGTAGCAGGGCGATTATTATTCAGTGCGAGATGAGGCCAAAAGTTATTCACCGGGAACCTCAGGTGTACAGGCTGTAAGCCCTCTTGTACATGTAGTGCTACTACCTGTATTCATTAGCTTTCTTGAGAGTTGGCAGCAACCATACATATGGTTTTTGGACTCCCTTGTACGTTCGCCTGCCTGTATTACCTAGGTGTATCCAACTGAGTCTGTGATTCACCGTTGTAAACTAGGATATACCACTAGAAGCCCACCGGAACCCAACCCCAGAAAGGTTCTGGCTATAGACCTAGGGACACATTTGCTTGCTGAAAGGGGGAATTATACACTCTTACTGTCGAGCTGAGAGAGAAGCTGCTCAAATCCCAGACATATTTTATCAAAGAACAAACAATTGGAGTAGCAGCAAGCAACAACTCTGCATCCAAAGGTGTTTCGGCAGGGTGTGCACCTGCTGAGCAGAGCTTTTGGTTGCAGTCTTGTCACCTTCAGGCAAAGGGGGGAGATAGATTTTGTCCCACACCTCGTGGAACTGACCGTCTGAATGTGTTCTTTTAGCCAATCGGCATGCGCTCTGGCTGAGGGTGCTGGATGCCAGCTGGCAACAACCTTGCACAGTGGTAAACCCTGTGGACATTTGTTTGGATTGACAAAACCGTTCAACAGTTGTATCACAAATAATCTTGTCTGCAAGTACCTCCGCAGGAAGCCTGAAGCCACTTAAGCTCGGGCTGGTGCCCATGACATCCATGTTCTAGCTAGGGCATTAGTTAGGGGACTAACTGAGGGAAGTTAAATAGCAATTAGCTTCCGTGCATTCGCTAGGGGACCTAAGTGGGCGTCCAAGGGTTTCCGCCGCTATAGCCAATCCGGCGCCCCAACAACAACCTGCAGCTTTCCATCCAGTGACCATATGCATATGTTGTAGATGAAACGTAGACGCAGCCCTAACAGCATCATGTCGAGCGCGTATGCCCGCCAGCAGGGCATGTTGGCTCTTCCTGTGGAAACCCTGGACACCATAATCTCCCACCTCAGCGTGGTTGAAAAGTAAGTTGCAGCAGTGAAGCTTGTAAGCTGTCCTTTTCATTGTTGTGAAGACCCGCATTCTGCTGTATTTGCTGCAGGGTCAGTTTGGCCTCCAGCTGCAGAACCCTTTGGCGTCATAGCAGTCACAGCAACAGCTGGTGGCAGTCGCTAGCACTGCAGCCCCTATCTGACAACGCAGCAGAGGACATGGCAGCCTGGATCAGGCAGCGCGGCAGCTTGGTACACCAGCTGCAGCTGTCCTTGGACAAGTTGTGCCGCGCGGCCGCGCAGGCTTTCCTGCTGGCATTAACAGCAAGCCAGCTGCCTGCTCTGCAGAGCTTGGAGCTCCGCTGTGCTCCCCCAGCTGGCAAGGAGGAGACATGGCGATCCTCCCGGTATCCTGGTTTTTATGACTGCGACTTTGAGGACCCAGACGATTTTGACGAGGAGGATTATTTTGACAAAGGCATACCACTCTTCCTGCCCCCAGCCTTCTCCGGGCTCATCTCTCTCACCTCGCTCAGCGCCAGCGGCTTCTCCTGCCTCCGATGCTCTCCCGCCTGCCTGCCGGCGGGCCTGCACAGCCTCACCATCAACCTGTGCCCTCCAGATCAGCGTGACTTTGAAACAGCAGCCAGTATAACAGTATCTTCGCTTGCTCAGGCAGCAGGCCAGGTGCCAGCCCTGCAGTCCCTGAGCATTGTGGTATCGGAGCCCAGTGCGCATCAGGAAAGCCCCTATGCGGATGATGAGGTGTTTCTCGACCTTGCAGCACTGAGGGACCCTTGGGCACGGCAGCTTACCCAGCTCAGCCTGCTTGGGCGTGGCAGGACGATGGAATTGGAGCACCTAGCAGGGTTGACCAGCTTGCAGCAGCTGCGGCTTGGGGCGAAAAGCCTGCACCGTGAATGGGCGGTGGCAATGGAAGGATGGGAAGGATGGGATTGGGAACCAGAGCCGGAAGAGCCCCCGCAATTTCTGGCACCCCTTGGTGCCCTTACGCAGCTGCGCAGTATCAGGTTGGACGGCATGGATCTTCAAGAGGTTGAGAGGTTACAGCCTGTGTGGAGCCTGCCCCTGCTACAGGTGCGCGGCCTGCACGTTGATGCCGGCATGCTGTAATGTGGTGCGCTGCCACGCTGCCCCTGTCTTGTGCGCTGTTGTGGCGCTTTGGTGCTTCTCAAACACTGCAGACATACATCAGCTGCCATATGCCATGCGGATTGTGTGTATCCTGTAGCAGGTCAATGCTTGTCTTCCCTATAGCAGAGCAGTATGTAACTTGCGATTGCTCAGCTATAGCTGCAGTTGTCGTGGTGTAGGAACTGGACGTGGCAAATTTGGATGGCCTACGGCGCGTCCAGTCATCACACCATACTCTCGTTGGTTGCAAGGCTTGGCACGTAGTTTTTTGCTATGAACATGCGGCATGGTTGGGGCCCATGCTTGGCCCACTGGAACAGGTAGAGCTGCTGACAATCACTGTTACACAGAGTATCTATGGGAGCTCCGGAGGGCCTCCTCACTACTCACCCTTTGTGCTGAGAGAGGTTGCAGCGCATTTCCCGGGTTTGCGCAAGGTGGAGTTGGTGCAGTGGGACGGTAGCAGAGCCCCGTCTCCCGGCCAGTGGCAGGCTTTATCAGCTGTGCTACCAGTTGGGGTTGAGCTCGTCCTGCGAATGGCAGGCCTCGCCTTCTTTTATCCCATGGCATGTGACCGTAACGCATAGGTTGCTGATTTGAGTTGCTCACAACTTGGAAACTTGTTTTGCTTGTGTCAGTCTACGCCTCACGATGTTGACCCCAGCAGATTGGTGTGTGCTTTTATAAGTTGCGGTGCATCCCTGCTACCCTTGTGGTGCAATCTTTTGTTGGGAGTGCAATTATGACCGTTGTTCGTCCCCTACAGAGCCTGTAATGAGAGTGTTGTATATGGAAATGGAGCCAAGAGTCATTCATGGTACCTCAGATCTACAGGCTGTAAGATCTCTTGTAGTTGCAGTCCTTCACCAATTGGGATTCCTGTAGCTTTCTCGAGTATTTGCAGCAACGGAAGGGCTGGGGAGCGAAGAAGGTCATATCCAGGGCGAATAATCTATTGCACAGTATCAAACAAAAACTGGAAAACTACCAGCCACCCATGCTAAAAACTGGAATAGCGGATTTGAGCAGGGTGGCTTACATGCTGAGCAGAGCTTTGGTCCAATCCATCATTTGTCAGCTCCTCTAGGCCAGGGGCGGTCCAAGGGCACTGAAATCTCGCATAAGCCCTTCTTGTGACGTGCATTTCATGTGAAGCTGCAACCATGGACAACTGCAGTGTGTGCTGCACATGGTGCTGCAAGTCATTCGCATTTGGCTGCTGAGGGTGCTGGATGCCAGCTGGCGACCACCTTGCACAGCTGTGGCAAACCCAGTGGACACTTGACTGGATCAACATATCCAATAGACAGCAGTATGGCCAGCCGCAGAAGCCAGTTTTACGACGAAGACGACTTCGATGATGGGTACGATTCTGAGGAGGACTGGTACGGGGATGAAGAAGAAGAACCAGCACAAGCCCCTCCTAAGGTACCCCAAGGTGTCGAATTGAACACATGCCGTGGGACAGTGGCGGAGGCATGCCGGAGTTTACAAGGGAGTAAGCAGTCCTCTGTACACACTTTGACACTGGCAGTGAGGACAGCAACGTTGCTGCTGCAGAGTGGGACCAAGGCGCCGGCTATCAGAGCACAGCAGCAGCAAGCCAAGCAGCAGGCGGGCAGCAACGCCAAGGCCGCCGCGGCAGGTGCTTCCCTGCTGGCACAGAGCCTGTGTGGGCCGCCGCCCAGCCTGCCCAGTGGCAAACAGCAGAGGGGCGGTAGGGTTCCTGCGGCCTAGCTGCCTGACTTTGTGTGCCGAGAGCTCCACTAATGCTCCGTCTCTTGGGCCTCAAGTGTCCACTGTGTGAATTGGCCCTCGTAAGGCTTCCTGCGCATTTGCTGGCTGCAGTAGCCCGGCTACCACAGGCACAAGCCATCAAGCAGCAGCCGCACCCCATTGTGCCGGAGGCCGCCACCGCGGTGGCGGCAGCAGCCGGCGTGCAGCGGTTCCAGTTTGACAAGCCGTCGCCGGATGATGTGGTGCAGCAAGCGCAGCAGGGCCGCGGCGGAGGTAGGAGCTGGGTGTTTTGCGCAGGGCCACCTTGGGGGGCTTGAGAGCCTGTAGCTCTGGGAAAAGCACACCTGCATATTGAGAAGGGTTGTGAAGACGTGATGCTGTGCGGAAGGCAGAGGGCCCAGCTCGTTTAAGGGCAGCCGCTGCCGCCTTTTCAGCAGGGAGGAAAGAGGTGACTTCATATCCTGGCTGATGCCAACCTTGCAGGTGCTGCTGCTGTAAGCAGCAGCATGGGGACCTCAAGTGGAGCAGCAGCTGCAGGCAGGTTAGCAGATGGTGTGCAGGCACTTTCAGTTGGCCAGTCACCATCCACACCACCGGCAGCCCTAGGAAACACAGCAACGGTAAGCCAACCTTTAGCAGCAGGTCCGCAGCAGGCACAGCAGCAGCAGCAGCCGCAGCAACGAGCGCAGCGGCGGCGGATATCTGAGTACAAGGTTGAGGCCGACTTGGCGCAGGAGTGCAGCAAGGCAGCAGCTCATGATGCCAAGTCAGGTGTGCAGTTGTGGCTCGCACGGTTCACACCAGAATGGGCTTCTGCTGGATTGTCCCCATATGCACCAAGTTTTTTTTCCACAAAGCAGGTGACCCTGGGCGAAATACCAGGTACCTCTCCCTCCGTTCTGCAGCTGTGGACCCTAGATCTATGGAGCCACGAGCATACCCAGGGATGTGCTTGCTGCAGGGGGCAAGCCAAAGCTGCACCTAGTTGTGCTGGGCCATGTAGATGCGGGCAAGTCCACGCTGATGGGGCGAACACTGTACGAGCTGGGCCTCATCAGCGACAAGGTGGCCCACAAAACTCAGGTGAGGGCTGCTGGGCTTCTGGTGTGGTATGGTATGATCTGATGGGGGTGTCCATTCCATGGGCTGGGCCTGTTAAGCACTAGGTGTCTCACAAAAACCAGGTAAGGCGCTCAGGAGGCGTCCCTAGGGGGTAGAAGTGCTGGAGAAGTGCGTGCTGAGCAAGGGACCCTCCTTGTGCATTGCCCCGCTGCAGAGAGACGCAGCAGCAGCAGGCAAGGGCTCCTTCGCCTGGGCGTGGATGCTAGACGAGCGGCCCGAGGAGCGAGCCCGAGGGGTGACCGTGGATGTGGCTGTCACCCGATTTGAAACCCCCGGTCGCAATGTGACGCTGCTGGACGCCCCTGGGCACCGTGACTTTGTGCCCAACATGATCACGGGGGCGGCACAGGCGGACGCTGCGCTGCTGGTGGTGGACGGCTCGCCGGGTAGGTGAAGAGCTTGGGGTTGCCTGCCTTGTGATAGAGTATCGAATGAAGTGTGGGTCAACCTGTGGACGGCTCGCCGGGTGGGTGAAGAGCTTGGGGTTGCCTGCCTTGTGATAGAGTATCGAATGAAGTGTGTGTCAACCTGTGGACGGCTCGCCGGGTGGGTGAAGAGCTTGGAGGAAACTGTCATGCACTATCGAGTTTCTTGGGTACCATTTCGTGGGCGGTTCGTCGCTTCTATCATGGCCAAAGCTACTTGCTGACTGGATGCCACCGCCCATACCGGGCGGGTGCCGCAAGTCCAGCCTAGGAGGAGCCAAACTGTGGCAGTACCCCAGGGCAGCAAAGGTGCAGGTGCAGCTGGTCCGCCTGTCCATGCGTGCCGCCGCTGGCGCTGCATACACACCCTGTTCCGCGCCCGATGCTTCCCCCTGTACAGGCGGCTTTGAGGCGGGGTTTGAGGCCGCGGCATTGGGCAGCGAGGGCGGAGGCCAGACCCGGGAGCATGCCCAGCTGGCGCGGAGCCTGGGGGTGGAGCAGGTGGGGGTGATCGCGTAGTGACTAGCGTCCACCACCAGCTTGACTGCAGCCGGCTTCGAGGTCAATGTGAAGTGCGTCGGAACTCAGAAGCAGCTGGGCCGTGCGTGCGGGGTTTGTTAACACATTGCTGCTGTGTGCGGCCTCCATTATTGAGCCGCTGGAGCATTGGCAGTCAACCCCACACCCTGCGCCCTTCCCCTCCATGAGATTGTAGGTGGCGGTGGTGGTCACCAAGCTGGACACCTGCGACTTTGACCAGCAGCGCTTTGAGCACATCAAGTGAGCCCTGTAACCTGGCATGAGCAGTTTTGTGGCTCCACTTACCCTCGTCAAACATGCCAAACAGACTATCCTTGGTAGGGTGGCTCCTCGTAACATCCAGGCCATGTCCAACCCTCCCTGCCCACGTGAGCTGGATGCCCCATGTCGGTACCTACATGTATGTGCAATCTTGCTGCTCCCTGCCCGACAGGGCCCTGTTGGAACCCTTCTTGAAGACTTGCGGCTTCCGGGAGTCGTCCATGCAGTGGCTGCCGGCGGTGGCCCTGTCGGGGGAGAACCTGGTGAAACCGCCAGCAGACCCGCGGCTGGCTGCCTGGTGGAAGGGCCCTACCCTAACACAGGTGGGTTGGTTTGAGTCAGTGCATGCTGGCCTGTCACAGACTATGCAAGGGGACGTGCACAAGTCTCCTTGTGCTGCCGCTACAGCAGGGTCACTCTTGCACATAGGCCCGCTTAGCTGGCAATACCTGAAGCCAGTCGCATTAGCGTGTGTCATCTGGTGATTTACTGAGCGGGCGGACAAAGCATGCCAGAACGAAGGGCTGCGACTGCCCTTCCGTGACTGCTAGTTCGGCGCTAAGAACCATGTGCTGTCTGGCTTCCCTGATGCCGCCTGGCACGCTCGCAGTGGGTAGGAGGGAAGTCACTAGGACCCACGCTGCATCATTCCTCCATGAAAGAGAGCACTGTGCAAGTTCAGTGTGGAACTCCTCGCCCCCTGCCGGCACCTCCCTGCAGGCCATCGACAACTTCAAGCCCGCCCACCGGCAGGTGGAGAAGCCTCTGCGGCTGCCCGTAGCCGATGCCCAGCGAGCCGGCAAGGCGGGGCTGGCGGTGGGAGGCAAGCTGGAGGCGGGCGCGGTCAGGCCAGGAACACGAGTCCTCATCATGCCGTCGCGGCAGGAGGCCACTGTCAAGTGAGTCGTGCTGCCACTTTCGGGGCCCTACAGAAAACAATTTGCCGGGGGGGGGGGGGGGAGGCTAGCGCTGCTGGCTTGGAACCATGTGTAGATGCACTAGAGGGCTCCAGGGAGGCAGGGTGGTGGACAACATACCCTTGCAGGCTTTGGAAGGGGTCGGACCGGCGTTCTTGACAGCTTCATTTCGCTGACTGAGCCTTGTATGGCCTCTGTGTGACAAATTGCTGTACCTGTCACTGCGGTCTGCTGAAGTGGATGGCCAGCCCGCCAACCTTTCCTTGTGAGGCTGTGCTTCCCTCTCTGCCCGGAACGATGGTCCTCGGCTGTCCCCCATGCTGCCTCTGCAGGTCGATTGATGTAGACGGCCAGCCCGCCACCCTGGCCCGCGCCGGCGACGGCGCCGACATCACCCTGTCAGGCCTGGACACTGGCGCAGCCTCCGCTGGCTCGGTGGTGTGCCACCCGGACTTCCCGGTGCCGCTGGTGGCCAAGTTTGAGGCGAGGGTGGTGGTCCTAGACGTGGCTATACCCGTGCTGCGGGGTCAGCAGGCGAGTGCAAGGGCTTGGCGGGACTTTTAGTGTACCTGCCGCTTCTGGGGGTTATCTCATGCGAGGGGAGGGTAGAGGTGCTGAGTTTGGCTGTAGCAGTGAGTGGTGCGTTGTCAATAAGTGGATGTTGAGCTTGGATGTGATTCTTGTCAGGCTGTGCTTGCCAGCAGGCCCCGTGACAGTCTCTCTCCCATGCAAGTGTTGCAGCGTCTGGCAAGGATGGCTGTTCGTTGGTGTCGCGGCGCACACTCACACAGCTGCACGCCCTGGTCAGAACAGTGTTTGGTAGGAGCATGTTGTTGACCCCCGTGGGGTGCCCCCCCACTGCGTGTGCAGGTGACGCTACATGCTCACACAGCGCGTGAGAGCGGCCACATCTCAGCGCTTGTCTCCCTTCTCAACTCCAAGACTGGGGAGGTGGTGAGGGCCAAGCCGCGGTGCCTGCTCAAGGGGCAGACAGCTGTCATTGAGATAACCCCCGCCAGGCCGCTCTGCCTTGAGGAATATTCCGACTACCGGGCGCTGGGCAGGGTGGCGTTGAGGGAGGGTGGGAGGACGCTGGCGGTGGGCATTGTCACGAGCGTGACACCTGTTTACTAATGACCATGTATGTAGGGGTTTTATTGCGGAGCATGGGCACTTTGAGGGAGGGCGGCTGGAGATTGTCGGGGGGCATTGATACAGGTTAGTTGTGTATTGGGGGGTTGCAGGATGGCTCCCTCATGCGTTTGGCACCTGATGCATTACTTGTGGTGACTAGCATACTGCTAGGGTTGACGGACCAATCCTAGTGCGCACTGGCTGACAATCCTGTCGTGCCCAATGAATGGTCCATGGTTCAAGAAGAGCCTGGCATGTCAGCTACAGATTAACATCACTGCAGGGCCAAGAGGGTCGGCATTTCTGCGGCCAGTTTGGAAAGCACGCATTGCCTACACACCTTGGCATGGCCAACATCAGTCTAGGCGTGGCATTTGTGAACAGTCACCACCATGGACGTTACATGTCAAGGCCCTAGTAACTCACGCTCCTAGCCCCACATACTGTGTGACACAGCCCATCCATGCAACACCGTCCCTGCTGCAGCGGCAGGCCACAGGCCACAGTCTACAACAAGCAGGGTTGTATGGCACCCTCTGATTACACGAGACTGCTGGCGCGGCAGCAGCGCAACCTTGTAGCTTCCACACGCACTGAAACACAACTGCAGAAAATGTCACACTGCACACCACACAGCCAGGCGGCCACCATATTGTGCCAGCCGGGTCAGTCGTACTGCTGGCGCAGCAACATCTCTGCCTCCGTCTTCCACTGATGGTGGCTGCTCTGGCCCTTTGCACGCTTGTCCTTCTCCTTGTCTTTCCGGTCCTGCCTGCAGACAGAGCAGTGCCCCCACTAGTTGCGCTCCAGGCTGCACCATGCACCACTGACGCTCGCAGGGCATGTGAAGTTGCCAGACCGGCTTCTCTGATAAGCACAGGAAGGAGCTAGGGAAGATAGTGCTGTCGGGGCACCGGCGCGTCTCAGGCGAACTTCAGCAGCCCCAATCTGGGGGCCGTGCTGCGTGCACCACGAGCGCGGTCCGGCACGCAGCCATCCAATCCGAAGCAAAAGCCCCTGCATTGGTAATGCTTCATGGCCCGCTAACTACTCTCCAACTTCCAAAACACAAGCAGCACAGCCCGCCCCCGACTGCACATAAGGTTTATAGTTGCCCGCCCCCCCCGGCTCAGCCGCCATCACCCCCCGCACCTCTTCCGCGGCAGCTGCGCCCCGCCCACCCCCTTCTCCAGAAACTCCTCCACCCCCATGGGCCTCGTGGGCTTGCCCTTGGGCGGCAGGGCCGCCCCCGGTGCCCCCCCACCCTCTTCCTCGCCGTCACCGTCCTCTCCATTGGCGCCTCCGCCTGCCGTCCGGCCCCACTGGCCCCCTACAGCAGGGTAGAGAGAAGCAGAAGCCTGGGTGTGAGACGGGTGTCGGTGGTGTGCTGCCTGATGTGCTGGTATCCTGGCAGACACCAACAGTGCAGTGCTAGGGCGCCAAGTGCCGCCACTTAAGTGCAGTTGGCGGGCCATCAACGACTGCCTTTCCATCCAAAATGATGACCAGAATATCTAGCGGCGGACCGGCCGGGCCCAGGAGGAATGGGGCGAGGTGCACAGGTCCAGCTACTTCCCAGCCGCTGACGCCACCCACCTAGCATGGCAATCTGTGCAGCTGTCACTGCTTGGCCATCGTCCTGCGGCTTGTACTTCACGGCTGCCCCAGAGATGACGCCCGGCTCAGCTGGCTTGCTGCAGCAGGGGAGGGGATGTGGTAAGGGCGATCAAGGGGTGATGACACTACGCCTAGAGGCGGAAATGTGCTGATGCCATCCACTTTATTTGCAGGGAGACCCCGGCCCCCAGCACCCCTATCTTCAAGGCACAAGACTGTAGCCTCACCTCTCCCCCTTGGGGGCCATCTTACTAATGTCCCACCCCAGGTTTCGCCGAGCCTCAGCAGCTGGCACAAAGTGGCCCAGCAGCTATTCCCCACTTCAGGCTTTTCGGCCATCTCGCCGGTGCCCCACCCTGGCATCCCCCTCCCCTCACCACCAATCTCCTTAATGCACAGTGGATCTCAGCCTCACCTCTCCCCCTTAAGCTTGGGGGCCATCTTACTGATGTCCCACCCTGGCTTGGCCTTGCCCCCACCCCCAGCCTGCTTCTCGTGCTCCGCGTCTGCTGCCGCTGCCCCGGTGCCGACCCGGTCTATCGTCCGGTGGGAGCCAACAGCCAGGGGCCGGGTGGCCTGCAGGGAGGCTCAGGTAGCCTTGACACTATCAGTTGGCCCTTCTTGTAGCATGACATGCAATCGCCTGGTTGAGAAGAATAGATAGTAAAGGCAACAGCGGTATACCCCTATGTCAGTGGCAGCGACGTCGGACTACCAGTCAGAAAGCTTGGGCAAGCTACTGCTAGTGAAAGACAGCAACAGCAATGAATCTCCATTGCTTTGGCCGACTTTTAGGGGAACTGGCCCCTCTCAGTACCCCATGCAGGCCCCCCTCTCCCTCTCAAGTCATCGACGCTCCCAGCTTGCTCGCACCTCAGGGTCTAGGAACGCGGGCGGGCCACCCACATCCGTGAAGGCAGCAGCGGCGGAAGGCAGCAGGCCAGCAGCCGCGGCAGCGCTGCCTGCATCGTCCTGCTTTTCTCTCTCCGGCTCTCCAAAGTCTCTCAACCTCGCCTCGGCTGCTTTCCGCCGCCGTGTGGCGCTGTCTTCGCTGCAGGCAGCCCACCCAGCACTGCTTTTGGCTTCTTCTTTCACCTTGCCACCATTGCCGTGTCACAGGCGCGCGCTGGGCAGCAACAGGGCAGGCACCACTAGTGCACTGGCACGGCAGGGTGGCTTGCAATCTTGCATCCCGTACTGCTACCAGCCCTGCGCACACCTCTCTGCATCGGAGTCCTGGAAGTAGCTGTCTTCCTCTGAGGAGGTGGGCTCTTGCTGCTGCACCACGCGAGCCGGGCCGCCTGCGCGAGGAGAGAAGCGCAGCACCCAGTACTAGCTTAGGCAGGAAGAGGGCCCTCTGACGACGAAGGCCGCTGTAGCAACACTCCTGTCGCAGGACACACCTCCCCACAGCGCATCCAAGTCTTCCTCTTCTTCCTCTACAGTTGCTGGGGCCGCTTCGACATGCTTTTGCTGATCACCGCTGCCTGTCATGGCACTGCTATGCTACACGTGGTGCAGCTACTTGCAACACTATCGGGTAACACAGAAATTGATGGAAAGCCTACAGGAGTGCCAGAGGAGTGCAGTTAAGCTGCATGCCACGTGTCAAGTGATCAAGGTGATCACTAGAAAACCTGCCAGGTCTCCCAGGAGCAGCCGTTTAAACACACTCGCAAATGTCTACTGAAAGCATAACATGCTTGACCACTGATCTCCTTGCCAAACTTGTGAATCTAGCTTGTCAAGATGACGCATCTGTCGACCTGGCCCTCCTAGTCAGGCTGGCCACCGTGAATAGGAGCTTCCAACGTGCAGCAGACCTAGTAAGTCTCCAAGGTGCTGTCAGTTTGGCCAAAGGAGAGGGATCACACCTCCAGCCTGGGTTGTGGTTTTTGTCGCAGGTCGCCAGCCGGGTGGAAGAGGTGGACCTATCTCCGTCTCGGCTCAAGCTTCCACGCCGCAAGGCTGTGTTGCTGGCTGAAACCCTGCCCTCAGCATTGCTTTGGTGCGGATATCAGTCACAGTATGTTGGCGGAGGAGCCAGGAACCTCTGCCCTGCTGCTACCGACCACAGTGCCCAGCTAATTATATCACAGCTCACACGGACACTGGGGTGCTACTGCAAGCATATGCTGCCCGAGCCAAACTGTCTCTGATGAAGCCAGTCGGCCAGCTCTCCAAAAGCTCCCAGTCTGGCACAGCCCTGCCACTAACCCACAGGTGCACCAGCCTGCGGGCGATTGACCTGGGCGGCTCACACCTGCTGGTGACAGACGAGCTGCTGGACACCATTGCCGGCTGCTGTGGGACGCTGAGGGAGCTGCGCCTAAACTACTGCGAGAGCTTCTCGGCCCTAGGCCTGCAGGTGCGGTGACTAGGCAGGCCTCGCATGATAGATATCCAGAGGTGCTGGTGCCACAGAGCACTGCCTGGTGCGGGCGCTTTGTTCTCCCTTGCTTGCTTTGGCACCCGCCGTGCTGCACCTGCCCTTGTCTGATTCCTTGCAATGCAAGGCGCATCCTGGCTGGTCCTTCACGCTCCCAAAACTATAATGATGTGGTGTTTAGGTGCAGACACTTGCCCTGGGCCTGACAAGGAGCTTGGAGGTGCTGTCGTTGGTGCGCTGCACAGCTGCCGTGGGCAATGGCCAAGTTCTGCTGGCGTTTCCCTACCTGAAGCAGCTGGATGTGACGTGGTGCCGCCAGCTGGACCGAAGAGTGGTGAGATCACTAGACCCTCCCGCTGCAGTTCATAAAGAAACATGCTTGCTTGGTGGCATACAAGCTTAAACCAGAAGCAGCCTCTGCAGTTGCAGATAGGGGGCATGGTCTTTGAAACCCTTTGCGTATGCATGGCCTGGTGTTACAACATCAGTGCAATAGCGACTGTCCTGTAGCAGGAAGTGTGCTAGTTCCCCATGTCTTCCAATCCCTCAACTGAGGTCCCTCTGCCTCCACCTATGCTGATTTGAGTTTCAAGTGCAAGCAAGCAGTCACCCTTTCCCCCTTTGCAGCCAGCCAGGCTGCCATCATGCGTGGAGTCGCTCAACCTTCATGGCTGTGAGGAGGTAGATGATGAGTCACTCAGCGTGCTCAGCATGCCCCACCTCACCAGGCTCAACCTGGCCTTTGCAGTCATCACAGACGACGGTCTCAGGACGCTGGTAGAGGTGAGTCGCATATCTTATGCCCAGCACGCCCAGCGTCACTCTCCAAAATCAGCCTACGGTAGTATGCATGCACCTCAAGTGCTGACCTCATCGTCATCACCCTGCGAATGACGAGTGTCATACCATGCAATGGGGTGGGGTGCTTTCCTTGGTAGTGTTTGGGCAGGCTGGTCCAGTGCTCTGCTCTCCTACTTCCTGTGGGAACTGCATGAGTCACCCTTGGGTGGCTGTAGAAGGTAAGAGAGATGGACAAAGGGGCTTAACCCTTTCTTCCCCACATGCCTAGTTTGCAGGAGAGGGCGGCTGTCACACCCGCGCAATACTAAGCATCCGTAAGAGTTACTGTATCCCTTACCCATCCATCCCTTGCAGGGTGCCCCCAGCCTGCGGCACCTGACGCTGTCACACCGCATCAACAACCTGTGGAACACGGGGAGGTGGACGGAGGAGGGGCTGGCTGCGTACAAGCGAGCGGCCCCGCAAGTGGAAGTTCGCTTCATCAGCTCCTGATGGGGTTTCCAGAGTTCCCTGCCTAGTGCAACAAGGTGGTTGAGGCCCAGGCTGCTGGAAAGCAGAGGAGGCCGAGGCATGCTTGTACCAAGGGTGGCCAGCACAGGCATCGTCCTGTATAGCAGCTGTACCAGCGGAACTCATTGTGAGCTGCAGACTCCCTATGGCCCACCAATGTCATACAGGCTGTGTCGGACCGGGGGACTGCACCTTGTATATCCTGGATGTACCAACGAAGCCCAGACAAGCAGTGGACGGGATGGTCCAGCATGGTGATGAAGGGAGCTTGGCAGCAAACAAGGCAGCCACCTCTCAGGGGGAGCCGCACCGAACGACTCCCCTGGGCACTTGCTTGCTGTCTGGGAACCAAAATCGGTTCAGCACAGTACGTTAGTGCCTGTCCAGCTAGCTCGAGAGTTACATCCTCCTAATCCACAAGGAGCTGCCACTCACTTCCAGGACAGGGTAGTAGCATACCCTCAGGGGTTGAACCCTCCTAGCCATACTGTGCATATAGGAACAGAGTCCCACTTTGAGCAACAAAGCCGAACAACTATAGCACAAAGCCAACACCAACGACAGTTTCTGCCGGTACAGCTTCAAGCTGTATGGCTGTGAAGGGGAGATGAAAGCAAAGCAATGCCTGAAAAGGAGCACTGAGACCGAAGGCCTTCTATATCATGAGGGCCTTCACGCAGCCTTAAACACAGCAAGCAGACAAGAATAGCAGCAGCAACCAGATAAGACGAAGTATGAGCATTTCCTGGACACCCATGTCTGCAACAGCACGACGATTCAAGCGAAATCCAAGAGAGGGAAGCAGACCTAGGGGGAAGGGGGGGGAGAGCCAAGGAGACGCGGGACAGTAGTCCTGGTCACAGACATCAAAGATACCAACCAATGCCAACGCCACACAACCCAGAGTTGAGTTCCTTGACTGCATCAGCAGGTCATCTCCTGCGTTCCTCTCACCAAACTGCCCGCCTGCCTAGCCTGCTGCCTCCGCAGCTCGCCGCCAGTCTTCACTGTGCTGCTGCTGCCGGCTGAACCCCCCCGGCTTCCCCTTGCTCCCTTCCAGGACGCCCTCCTCATTTTCATTTTCAATAGCGGTGTCAGCTGGCAGCGTCCCGGCGGGCCACAGTGTTTCTTCACGCTTGCCCTGGGCTGGCCAGCTAAGCGCCTCATCAAGAGCATCGTCTACAACCAGGCGCTCGTACTGGTGCTTGGCAGCAGCAGCGCTCTTTTCTCTGCGCGGGGGGACAAGTACGGAAAAATACGAGTGAGGAGTTCAGAATGGGGGGCTGGAGAAATCATGACAGAGGTCAGAGTGCTCGGCATCAGCTACCGCGACTAAGAAATGCGCTGGCAGGGGTTACGGAGTACATCCCTGCCAAATGGGGAGGCGCTGCTGGTTGTCTAGAGGCCCAAAAGTTGACCGACAGGGAACGCCAGCAACCTACAAGAGATCACTGCCAGTTTCCAGCAAACCTGGCAAATGCTCCACACAATGCCACCCACCTGCGATGGGAAGCCAGGGTGACCGCCACAGTGGAAGTCATGACAAGCGCGCCACCAACGTAAGTCCAGGGGCCAGGGGGCGCTGTGACGCCAACCAGCCAGCCCATGAAAGAGCCGATGAGCGGCTCCACATTCAAGGCCAGCGTTATGATGAGGGGCGGCAGGTACCGCAGCAGGGTATTGAAGCCTGCAGAAGGAACCGAGGCAGCAATTTAGATGACTAATTCAAGGCTCCATCAGGCAATCAACTGACAGTGTCAGTCTGCAACATTACAACACAAGGCTGCGGCTGCAGGATTGCACAATAACCTGCTTCTCACCGGCAGACTTGCTTTGAGATGCTCTAAGCCTTCCGCCAACCACACCAGATTGCAGCGGCGGCTGCAGGACCTCACCAAATGACCACATGACCCTCGCTTTCCGGTCACTTGCCTTGGTGCCCCAGGATGCCAGGCACTGCTGCCAGGTACAGGACCTTGGGAAGATACCGTGTATCTGCTGCCCACCCAAAGCAGCCGCCAGTCCCCGCTTGAAGCAGTTGAGCGCCTTCAAACGCCATGGCTGCTAGGGTGAGCAGGACCGCTGCAAGGCCAGTGACGGCAAAAGCGTACACAAACACGGGCATCCAGCTGCACAACAAGAAGAAGTTTTGCCTTCAACTATGCTCAGGGCAGAGTAAGGCCCGGCGACCTCCAATGTGAACAGCATAACAGATATCACAATGATGTGTAGCACAGGGACAGACGTCGGGACTCAAGGTGCAGCACCCAATTGCAGAGACTAAAAGGCAGTGGGAACCCTTGGTATGCGTGGCATCTGTCAGGTGTTGTACAGCCCTGGCCCCGCGCGCTGGCCCGCACTTGCCTCCTTAGATTCTGCCCAATAAGCAGGTAGCCCACAAAGGCAAAGGCTGCCAGCAGGGCCGCCATGTCCCCGTGCAGCGTGACCTGCTGATCTGACTTGGCTGCGGCTGTGGCAAGAAGCACAGCCCCGACCAGCCCCACGCCCGTGCCCACAAGCTCCCCTGCACACACAGCAGCAACACAGTGAATGCACATAACAAGTGGCGGCAGCTCATAAGATGCAGCAGGGGCACTGCAGACGGCAGTTGACAATGTCTAACACTGCATCCAGATGTTGACAATGTCTAACACTGCATCCAGACGACTACATCGTAGCACACAGATGGCAGTCACTCAAACTCGTCACTGGACAGACTGGGCTCTACATGGGGCCAAAGTGGCCCACTGCACAGGAGCGTGACTCATGGAACTCTTCTGTGGCCTGTACTGTCAGCGGCATCCTTACCCCTGGAGATGGGTTTGCGCAGCAGCCAGGCACCTCCTGCAAGGATCAAGGGCGTTGAGGACACAAAGAGCAGGGAGTGGGACAGGGAGGTTTGGTGCACACTGTACACCCAGGACCCAAAGTGGACAGCCAGAATACAGCCACTCAGGGCTAGCAGCCCTCCCTGCAGTGCAATAGACACATAGAGGTCAGCGGATAATGAAGAGAAGCACTACGTGGGTAAAAATAAGGTAGTGCTGCCTGAAGCTCTGTATCGGTCACCGTGGGTCTGAGGGCGGGTCTAGGCGTAAGTCTGCAGCTGCAGGATCCATAGAGCAGTACCAGTGGCAGCGCAGCAATGGGGAGGCACACCTTGCGGAGAGTCCTGCGCTTCAGGTCCCCTGGCATCTTGCAGAACTGAACCGAAGCAGCCATGCCAAGGAAGACCGACGTCAGCTGCAGCCTCCACCCTGCACCAGGCTAGCTGGCTTGGGACTCTCAAACCAGCGTCCGTTCTCACTCCTCCTAGCAAACTCAACGAGCCAATCGCGACCTTTCTTGGGAACAGCTGCATCCCGCCACTATCAGACATTGTAGGTAGGCATGGCTGCTATTCAAACCAAACAACACCGACAAGGCGACCCAAAACCCCAAGACTGCAATTGACTGGCTAGCACACCTGCCAGTGTCAGTGAAGGCACCTCGGGCATCATGGCAAACACGACCCCTGTATGAGGCAGTTAGGGTGAAGGTTCACGACGGCCGGGGAAGGGGGCAACATATTGCAGCAGCAAATGCTCTAGCACCTTATACATCGTCGCACTCCGGGCGGTGCTGCAGCATGCCATGTCATTTGCTTCTTTACACACAAGCAGCTCTGCATGAAAAAGTTCACAGCTTGGTTTGGTGATGAAGAGATGTCCAAGCCTACCTGCCGAGCTGACTGCCAAGACCTACAAGGGCAGAGGTTGACCAACACAGCTCAGAACCATGGGAAGATTGCTGTTGAAAGACCAGCTGCGAGTTGAGGGTACCAAAACTCACAGCTGCCGCCAGCAGCGCCCAAGCCCACAGGGGAGCACCATGCCCTGTCGGGGCAGCCGGAGCGACATGCACAAGCGGTTCAGGGTCGACTTGCACGTCCACTTCAAAAGTGTTGGTCCGATCGATGTTCTCCTCTTCGGGGAGCAACTCCTTGGACTCCGAGGGCCCTGCCGCATGCTGGCACATCCTGCCTGACAGGGCAGCAGTTAAAACGCTTCCAGCATTGGAGCAGCACTGGCTGCCTATACCCCTGTGCAAGCCTCCCGATGGCCCTTTCGCCGTAGGTTCCAAGGGTGCGGTACCGGGTGCCTTGGGGCGCGAAGATGCAAAAAACGACCCATCCACGAGCAGGACCGCCAGCAAGCTGCCTTGGATTCACGCGTCGCAGTTTACCCATTGTGAGTAGCCTACTGGCTGCCGATGCAGCTGGGGAACGGTTGGGGCACTTCTCTGCAGGCCCTAACCTGGTCCTGTATCCCCCGCCTTCCCTGACCTTGTTCTGGGTTGAAGGCAATGGATCTGACGGGAGGTCGGTCCTGAAAGCCTACGTGTTAGCCAGGTTAACGCTGCCTTAGGCTAAGAAAGTTCTGCCCAAGTTCTGCCCTTATGCTTTGCAACCCGTCGTCCACGTTTTCTTGTTTTGGCGGCATGTAGTGCGAAAAGAAGACAGAAGCTGAGTGTATAGGGACAGGGGCTGGATGCAAGGTATGCTCTGGGCTTCCTTACTTTGTGACGGTCGTTGGTGAAGGTGGCAGGCATTGCAGAGAGGAGGTAGGGAGGGACTGAACTGACTTTCTTATTAATCTGATGCCAGCAGCTATGATCATATTTGTCGTTTGAAACAATACAGCTAGTGCTTATATTAATTGGCGACTTGAACGGCACCATCTCAGTCCTGCACCACCCTTGCTGCACCTCCAAATGTTGCCTGTGTAGTCATGACATTGGAAGTCAAATGGTCTCAGCCCTCATCCACATGCTGGGAAGGATGAGGTCATCCGAGCTAAATGCTGGTGAGCTTGGCCACCCTTTCTCCTTCTTAACTACCATCGCTGTAGTATCATTACAGTTGGCTCGGCCTCATACAAAGCAGTGCAACAGCACACACAACGATTCACAGCCCAGTACAGCCGCTTGCAAATGGCTTGCTGGCGCCTTGGTGACCTTGACTCTTCAACAGGCTGTCCAGACGTCATTTGTGCCAAGCAACAGCAAGAACAAGGCTCGCCTCCACAGGCCGCAGATCCCGCCGCAGGTCGTGCACAGTACACACCGCCAGGGCCAGGGCTCAACAAGGCCCCTGCTTGACCTCACCCATCTCCCGCATTGGGCTGTCACCGCCTGCCAAGCGGCGGGACACCAAGAAGACGTCCACTCTTCATTGCAAGTGCGCAAACAGCGTGGCCACCCTGTTCTGCGCCTCCATTCCAAGTAATTGGATCAAATCCGCACCCCACCCTTGGCCAAGACCTGGCAAGGCAAAGGACTCTGCTATACCCGTGTAGGGAACTACTTGCTCCAGCACGAGCAGCAGCACTTCCAGCCAGGCATGCTGGCCAAGAGCGGGTAAGGGGGTCGGGGTCTGTCTATAATACTTTAACCTATTTGATCCCCCACCCCCTTGCCGTTCTTGGCTGCATGCCTGGGAAGCGCTGCTGCTTATGTTGAAGCATGTAGCTCTCTACACGAATACATATGTATAGTCCTGCCCCACCTTCCTTGCTGATTTGGCTTCCAGGTCCGGCCAAGGGTGGGTGCACTTGTCATCCTCCCACACTGAAGACAGCGCAGAACAGGGTACCCCATGCTTTCTGCATGCATACTTACAATGAAGAGTGGGCGTCTTCCTTAGGTCCCACTGCTTGGCAAGCGGTGGAAGGCCGATGCGGGAGTTGGGTGAGAGGGGGACTTTTAGAGCCCTGGCCCCGTCAGGGTGCCATGTGCAGGACCCGCAGAGGGATCCGCGGCCACCAGAGGCGAGCCTTGTTATTGTTGTTGGTGGTGCTGCGGCGGCGGCGGCAGCGGGCGACGGTGGCTGCTGCTCACCGGCAGGCGGGGCAGCCAGGGTGTGAAGGGCAGCTTCGGCCTCGGCCTTGCGCTTGGCGACCTGCAACCCGGAACCTGTTATGCACCCACCTGAGCTTGGCCTCCAGAAGATCCTGCACAGGGTCCATTACACACAGGGGATGCAGTTGGGCAGCAGTCCCACTTTCAGCCAGTGAGTGTAGCGAGAAGCAGGAAGCAGTCATGGTGGGGACACAGAAGGCTACATGGAGAAACAGCAACAGGTATCTACCAGTAGCCAATGCAAGCCAGCCCAGTGATCGGGTGCTCCATGCTGGTGGGTGCAGCCGCTGATGGCTCCAGTCGGTGTACCCTCAGTGGCTGCTGCTGTTGGGGAGGGAGAGGTCCTGCAGTCATGCAAAAGGCTGATAGCATGAGGGGCCTGGCTTATGCAGGGGTGGGCTTACGACAGTGTACAGGCGCCTGCAATGCAGTGTGACACCAGGGCCTGTGCTGCGATGGCCTACATGCAGCGGTGGTCTGGCTGTGCTGAGGGTGGGTGCACATGTGATCCATCGACTTGGAGAGGCAGCGCAGACCAGGATGGTCCACGCTCTTTGGATACCTACCAAAAGGGGTGGGCGTCTTCCTTAGGTCCCGCCGCTTGGCAAGCGCTGACAGCCCGATGCGGGGAGACGGGCGAGAGTGTGGAGGGAGGCTCCTTGAGCCCTGGCCCCGGCAGGGTGCCATGTGCCGGACCCACATATGCAGGACCCACAAATTGGTCAGGGCCGCCATCATACCTGCCTCCACGGCAAGATTCGCCATAGTGGCAAAACACATGCTCAAGGGCCAAGCAGTCCTCCAACTCCCACCTCCGCGCCACCAAGGCCTCCGGAGGCGAGCCTTGTTGTTGTTGCTGCTGCTGCTCCTGCAGCTGGGGCGGCGGGGTAACAGGGAGTTGAAGGACTGCTTGGCCCTTGAGTTTGTGCTCTGCGACCATAACGACCCTTCTATGGAGGCAGGTATGATGGCGGCCCTGACCAAGTTGTACAACAAGCGGGTTGTGCTCCGCTTCCTCTGATAGCCATCCTACCATGCGGCTGAGGTGTGCCTCTGGCGCAGCAGACAGCCTTTTGGCGTTTGTGTTGATATCTCGCTCCCACATGCCAGCTGCAACACGGAATTAGGCCAGTCACTGAGGGGTGTGTGTGTGCCCAAGCTACCCAGTTTCTGACAGAGACGCATACAACAAGAGCTTGCACAAGAACGCCTGTCAGCATGCCCCAATATTCGCCGATGCAAAGTGGAGGGCTGACCAGAATTGCTATCAAAGGTACCGGAGCTGCCCAGGGCGCGCCGGATCGCCTTGGCCAGCCGTTTGCGCACTACTTCTTGCCCGTGCTGCATGGGACAACACCCAATTTCTGGATTCTACACTTTAGTGAGCACCTGGCTTCAAACCCTGACCAGCATGCGCAATGCAGCAGCAGTGTTGCAGCAGATCCCATGCTGGGCTTGTCAGCCCTACCCAACACAGTGCAGCCTTCTGTGCACACGCCGCCAGCTTCCTGCACTGATCTGAGACACTGGCACTGGTCTGTTCGGCTAAGGCTACTCCTTAAGCATGCATGCAAGCTCTTACGCCAGGTGGGGGGCCCGGGTCCAGGCTACGGTCACTGGCCCTGGTGGTCATGGCAGCTTAGTGCTACTACTGAAACGGGAAGACAGGCAGGGTAGCAACTGAAGAGAAGCAAAAACAGAATTCGTTACATCAGTGGCCAAGTGGGATAGTAACACAATGCTGTGCAGACACTGGTGGACCTTCCTGATGCGGTCAGGGCAACAACTCCTGATACCTGCGCCTCCTTCTGTTATCAAAGGCGTGACCTCAAGCAGGGGCCAAAGCTTTGTGCCCCCGAAGACGGCCCATGTGAGACCCGTTATGGATGCGTGATCACTGCCACTGTGAAGTATGGGGGTGTTATTGTAGGCCATAACTGGAAGAAATGGTTGAGCAGCTGCCAGCTGGAGACAGCTGCTGCCCAGCTGCCTGGCCAGTTGGTGTGCGAGGTATGCTTTGCTGCTTGCTGAGCCTCTGATGGTCCTTGTCACCAGCCTTGTAAGGCCATATTGCACGCTTTCACTGCTATCTAGATCAGCTCATTGCAACAAGCTACGGTTTCAAAGGTATAACAGCCAGCACAGACACATATCTATTGCTGACAAGTGTGCAGCAGCACCAGCGGCCAGAAGAAAATAGCATGCCGTGGACATCCAAACCTCAGTCACCTTCCCAGGCCTTGCAGAGGCTGTGCACCCAGCATATAGCGGGACGCACCAGCGGCAAATGCAGAATGTGAAAATGCAAAGTGTTGCTCCTCCCAGGTGCGAACCCTGGCGTGTTTCCATCAGGACCACAAGGTTAAAAGCTGCCAGCTAACCGGGCTGGATTTGGCCCAGGCCTTGCATGCGAACTGCCGCATGTCAGCTAGCAAGACACCCCAACCAACAAACCACAAGCCTTGTCCAAGGCCGTGCTTCGACCACGTACAACCAAGGGTGTCTACATCCACGGACCCGTTGGTCTATGCCTAGTGTGTCTCCCAGGGCGCCGATGGGAGGTTGAGCTATGGCTGTGGCCTAGTCACATAGGTTGAACGCAGGCCGGCTTGGGCAGATGGGCTGCTAGGCATTGCTTGCAGCCCATACCGCGTTGCTGAAGGGGCACTTGGCCGTGGCTGCTGCACGGCCTGCGATGACTGCAAGGCGACAACCAGCAGGCAAATCCAAGCTGCTTTGCATTTGTCAAGTGCATTGCTACTGTGTGGACCTGTGTCAAAGCCAAGCCTGCAGGCCTGGAGTGTTTTAGTAGAGCCATCCGACGTTGCGCGAGCCTCGAACCTGGCACCACATACCTGTGTACTGGTAGATAAGTGTAGGACAGCATTGGTGAATGAGGTTGGGGCTGCAACTCCCACACCTCGTCCCTGGCCTGGCTTATATGATGTCCGGCTTGGACTAGAAGTTTGGGGCGCAGGTATGCCGGGACTGCAAGCACAACATATGTCAGAATCTACATCGCTACATATACACCCCAGCGCCTCTTGCATCAAAGTGGTCAATGGCCTGAGCAAGCGGGTCTATGCAGGCAGCCTAGACACCTACCTGTATGCTTGGACATGCACACTGCCCCAGGTTGAGGCAGGCTGGCCTGGAGCGCCGTAGTACGGCTGTGGGTAGCCTGGGGCTCCGAAGAGTGGTGACGGATTGGTGGCTGGCTCGGTGGTGGCCCTAGACCGCCTGCAGGCCCGCACGCTCAAGCAGACCACCACCTGCACAGTGTTGCTCAGTTGAGGCACCCAAGGTTTACAGGTTGCTGGCAAAGTAAGGATGAGATGAAGGGGATCCAGAGCTCATCTCTTCCCCGCGAAGCTATGATAAACTCAATGCTATGTCCAGGGGCCAGGCTCACCTGGCTATGAGCAAGCACTTCAAACACTTCCAGACTTGTGCTAGGTCAGCTCCCTCAAATACTCCTGCCACACAAGTGGACCTGTTGCCTGGGCTCACCAGCAGGAGCAGTCCTCCACCACCGGCAGCAGCACCGATGATTATCCATTTCTTCTTGCTGGCAGCGCTCCCTCCTTGCACTTGAAATGCTGTTGCTGTGGTGGAACCTTGGTTCCCGGCAATGTCAGTGGCATACACCTTGAAAACGAAATACCCATCGTCTAGGTTCTGCAGAGGGCAAGAACAGATCGCACATTCTTGACTAGTATGCCAAGAGCCTGTGCATATAAAAATGCAGCTGTAGTACCGCACAAACCACAACTTCAGTATGAAAACAGAAATATGTGTACAGCTGGAGGCAGACTGAAGGTGGCATTCCCTTCCGACTACCAGGGTCACAGAATTTCACCATCTAAATAGCACAGAAACTAACCTGATAGGTTATGGAGCCAGTGGCAGGCACCCACAACCCCAACACCGCAACAGCGCTGACAGTGGTAGTAGAGCTGCTTATCGTTGCAACACTATCAGTGCTGAGCATGCTCCGCGTCGCACCCAAAGCTTGAGAGCCACCCAAAGGGGTATCAAGCGTCGCCCCTCTGTAGGCAGTGCTGCTGACAGGTGCAGACGTCAGGGATGAAGTGCTAGCACCAGTCAGTGCGGAAAATTGCGACTGCAGCACCGCCTGCAGCAGGGAAAGAAGGATCCGTAGGTAGTGTGCGTATGTGCTGGCGCTCCTTGCCTGAACCTGCACCTAGCAAAGGCAACTTGCACTCCTCTTTGCAAGCAGGCGTAAGCATGCTCACCACCAACATTGTTTCAAATGTTGCAATGCCCGCAGCTACGCCTGAAGGGAGAGCGGTGGACTGTGCCAGCCCAAATGTGACTGTATCGGATGTGACCTTTGCTCCCCTGTAGCAGGGAAGGCACAACACAAATAACTGACTTGTGGGCATAAACGACAGCTGGTCTCAGGACTCGTCCGCAGAGCAACCCTGCATGCTGCCCCCCCCATCCCCCTAGATCCTGCAACACCTTGGGACATGAAGTACATCTGGGCTTTCATGATGTAACGTACGCTGAGGGTCCAGAGCTGATGGAAATGGTGGGGGGCGTGAAAGCAACCCAGACTGACTGCTCCGCAGTCTCATTAACCCTGCCGGCGCTGTCGATGGCACGCAAGGTGATCCCATACTGCCCTTCTTCCTGCATGGTACAAACCCAGCTGCAGGGCTCATCAGCTGACAATCTCTGCAGGATAGAAGATAGGTGCGGTTCTGCCCTGGAAGTGCCTTAGCGAACACCGATGCACGGATACATACCACAAGTCCCACGCAATTGTACAGAGTCAATGACTCCATGCTGATGCTCACCTGCAGTCCAGTGAACGTCTTGGGGCTGCTACAGGTTGACCACTGTCCTGCAGAAGTAGTTCTGTTGACGAGGGCTATAGCACGCACACGGCAGGAAAAAGTCTGCACGGCAGTCCTGCACCAGGTGCATATTGCGGTGCCTCCTTGGGTAAGGGTGAGTATCACAGCTTGCATGTTACAGCATCTCATCAACACAACTGTGACAGAGTTGGAATATGCGGTAGTGGCTTACATCAGGCGTCCCTTACCCTGTACTGTCTGTGGCTGCAAACGTCACAGTGAGGCTCGTACGGTTTGTTGCTGCTGGTATGCCCATGCTGGTCCATGTGGGAGGTTGCACATCGGCATAGAAGGTTGCAGCCACTGGATCACCCTGGTTGCCTACCTGCATAATACATGCACAACTTTATAAGGAGCCAAGCGATGTGGTCTGCATAATTCCGGGATCTGGGCTACGTCCGCCAAAGCCTAGTAGTGCAGGTCTGTGCTCTCGCAACTGACACGCACTCTGAATGCAGGCTCCCCGTCATATTCCAAAAATTTACAATGGTCCATGCAGCACTGGCATCCCAGTGAAAACAATGCTTACCAAGTCAATTGCAAAGACGGAGAAGACATAATGACCAGAAGTGGTGAGGCCTGAGTACTGCATGGGAGACGAGCAGGTCTGGTACGCAGTAGTGCCAGCGGTGCTGTCGTCCTGATTATAAAGCCTGCAAGGCACGACATGGAACCGTGCTTTGAATGCTGAGCAGTAGCACCACTAGGCAGGCCAGATCTGAGCAGGACTCTGACATTGTATATATACCTGCACTTGTAGGCCGACACCGTCTTGTTGGCAGTAAACAGGAAGGTGGCGCTGGTCCCTGTCATAGAGGACGCTGGGCTGCTGGTGATAGTGCAGGCTGGACGCATTGAGTCGATGGTGAAGGTGGTGTAAGCGTCAGTCTCTGTAGAAGAGGCTGTGTTTGTTTCCCTGGCATAGAACCTACAGAGGACAGGTGATGTATGTGTGCTGGAGGTACACAACTGACCACTGCCATCTGTGACGCACTCCACGCTCTGCTGTTGTGCATATAGTCCTTCACTCCATCACCTGTAGCTACCGTCACCCAACACTCCAAAAGACATTGGGCTGGAGCATGCTGTCCAAACAGCAGTACCAGAAGCACCTGCAGAAAGCAGCAGAATCGCATTTGTGTGAACTAGTGGTCCGCCATGCAAGTCAAGCTTTCAAACAAACAACCACAGGTTGTCAGGCCGACGGCTGATCTGCCCCCTCACAACCACTTACATACCTTGAGAAGTGTCCAACCAACATACGGTGGAGGAAGTTGCCTGTACTACAGTTGTGCCACTGAACTGAAAAACACCAAAGCCCAAGGTAATAGCACCAGCAGCCACCAGCCCAAAGGGACCACTGCAAGGCCAGAAAAAGGTATTCTGCCATCTCACAGGACTTGAATGCAATGACATCAATTAATCAATATATTGGGCAGGTGCGGTAGGGCAATGTAAATGTTAAGAACTCACCTGGTCATTCGGGTATAACTCTTGCCAGAGGTCAAGGCCACAACCCAACTGTATGTTAGCGTAGGTGCCTGATTGCCAGCCGCATCTGTGCCAACAACTGAGAACCGCCAGGTCCCAGGTAAGAGCCAGTGGAATGTCTGGGGACCACTACAGCTGTAGGCTTGGCTCAGACTTTGCTGCAGACACAAACGGAGATGATGTGGTTGGTGGTCATCAGTCCGGAACCATAAACACAAGCACCACCAGGACGAGTGCCACGTGGTGCTAGCACTTGGGAAAAGCTTGCCCATCCGCTCGACCCACCAGTGTGCTGTTTGCAGTGCCCATGTATACAGGCGCTTGCAAGCTGCTGGCCCCAGTGACACTGAGGGTGCAAGTGTAGGTAACCGCTGTGAGGTCAGTGGCTGAAAAGCCAATCTGTGCAGTGGCGTTAGCTGTCGTGGCAGGGGGAGTGGATGAGAACGACACCATGGGTGCAGTGCGGTCCTGCATGCAGCAACAAGCGAGGGGACATGAACGAACAACACATACAATGAAAGCCAGGCAGCATCTTTAGTGGAAGGGCGCACCTGTACAAAGGACTGCTTGGCGGGGGTGCTTTGCCCCTGGGCTTGCACCCAGAAGATATAGCTGCCATCAGGCAGGCTCGTATAAGTCCGCGGCGAGGTACACACCTGCGGCATCCAAATCCCGCATAAGCTTAACCACTCAAAGTCAGTGTGTACAGGATCTTGCCAGCAGGAGCAGCCCTAGGTAAGGACAGCATGCGAAGCGAACGCTATACCTGCCAGGTATGAGTGCCAGGGGCTGTGGTGGCATTTCTGGCATCGGTGAGCTGGCACTGATATGTGAACCCTACTGCGGTGCTGAAGGCAAAGCTGGCGGCTTGGGCTGTAGCCGCAGGCGGCCCACTGGTGATGACTGCACAATGAAAGAAAGACGGCCTTCCACTCCCGCAGTCAGAAAACCTACTAGCTTGCAGCTTGCATTGCAGTTACCCCAAACCGCAAGCATGAAATGTGCTTACCTGCCACGGCGACCTGGCAGGTGCCAGAGGACCCGCTGTCAAGCTGGACAAGGCTGCCTTGGAAGTCGCCTGTCACCACCAGCGCAAAGGGCTGGGCCCCAGCAGCAGCATATACAGAGTAGGCTTGAACCACAATGCTGGCGTACCCTGGTACACCCTCCAATACCACCTGCTCAACATTGTTCTCCCTACAAAGCACGCCGCAAGTCAAAATTTGTTACCCATCAGTCGAGCCCTCTAGCAAACCTAGGACCTCAAAATGGATAACAGGATGTTCCAGTTCCCTGGGCCCATGGTGTGAGTTGGCATGCAGCCCTGGGCAGAAGCAGCACCTGTCAGGGGTGCTAGCGTCGGCCGCACTGCCACCATTACCATACATGGGGACCGCATTCAGGCCCGCAGCGCGCACGACTAAGTCTAAATCATTAACTAATGCTTTGCTGGCAGCTGGAGAGCCCGGGTAGTCTGTCCAGACCTGCGGCAAGCAGGGAGTTGGTATGCCACTACAAGGGCAAATTACAAAGGTGACTCGTCAAGTAGTCAAAATGACATATCTTCAGG